>JAMJFZ010000271.1:7495000-7657500 GCA_026225945.1 Cricetomys ansorgei | reverse complement strand
AGAGGACCAGGGTTCGATTCCCAGCACTCATCCGGTGGCTCACAACTCCCTGTAGCTACCATTCCAGGGGATCTGAGACCCTCTTCTGAGGGCACAAGGCATGCCCAGGCTGCACAGACATACTTGCAGGGAGATCACCTATAATCATAAAATAAATAATTCTAAAATAAAGACAAGGAAGCCTGAGAAAGAAGAGAAAGGTGAATAGTGGGATTTTTGTTTCTTAAAAGCAGGGCGGGTTGCACAAGAAAGCAACTGTCGTGAACTAGTCCACCATCATGTCACGTGTGTCCACCGCGGGCTTGTTTACAGGCCCGGCTTTGCTTTGGCTGCGTCTCAGGTCAGGCAGGGAGCAACGCAAACCTACCGTCTTCTGCCGTTGACCCTTTTCTCCTGATCTCGCCACTCTGATCTGTGACTTGCTTCCTCCACGGTGCTTGTACTTTATTAAAGAAGAATCAGCAGAGAAATACCATAGTTGAAATAAAATCCAGTTTCACCAAGCTGAAAGATACTTCCAAATAATTTTGCTATATTGTAACTCCACAAAATATGAACTTCTTGGCATGAGAAACCAAAGAGGTAGAACACGTTTGATCAGGATTGCTATCCAGCTCTCAAAAAACAAACTATTTTTAATAGCATTTTTTATTATTTATTATTTTATTTTATTGTTTTGTACAAAATACTTTTTATATATTGTGCTTTCTTTTGGGGTTACAGAAACACAGCTGAGGTAGAAGTTGTGTGTTGTGCCATCCTGCTGTTGAATGGTTTTGTATCATCTGATGTGTCTATGAGCAGAAGGGCTGTTGTTTGTTTCCTTATTAATATTCGTACATTCCTGAGTTACATGCTGCCTTCATTACAGCATTGTTCCAATACAGGAGCTACAAACTGTGAAGGGTTAGGTGTTCCTGGTAAGGACAAACAGTGGGACGGGCAGCTCTGAATTAATTCACATTGGGCGTGTGAGAGTCCAGGAAGCACCCTGTGTTCTTGGGTGAACGTGTTACATACTCTGAGGTCAAATCTCCTCCCCTCCAAAGGAGAAGGACAGCTGACTTTTATGAAATAAACACGAGCCTCACTTCTTTGAAGTGAGGATTTTGCTTGGTATGAGAAAAAATGGTTTTCTATATACTTTTCCTTAAGACTCTCTATCAAGCAGAAGGTATGACTTTTATAGCTTCATATATACTGGAGATCATACTTTAGATAGGACCCCAGAGGAAAAATACAGAAAAAGTTCACAGCGAGGTGGCCCTTTATTTTGCATAAGGTTAACTAACAAGTTTCCTATGTGTTTGTGTTGCATTCCTTTTATTTTTTTTAAATCTCCGGGACAGTGAGGTTTGCAAGTCCCCGAACAGAGGAGTTTATTTTACTGTACATCCAAAACTTAGAAGTTACGTGGAGAGATCTTTGGTAACTAGGGCCCTAGGTGGGTAAAAGGAGCCCGCATCTGGCTCCTAGGCTCCGGGCTTCCCTCTGGGGGGTGAGGGGGTGGGGTGGGGAGACAGCTGGACAGCTCGGCACCACCTGAGAGAGGATGCTTTCATTAAGATCTCAGGTTGCCGTCCTGTGATTGGTGGTTTTCCTGAAAGGGAGGGTCCGCTGGAACCTCGACCGCGATGCTGCCCCCTATCATCCAATGGAAATTTCCACTCTTTGGGAAGAAGAAAAGAAGGAAGGGTCTCTGAATCTGCCCCTTTCCGCCAGCCACTTCTCCTTGGATTCCAACCCAAAGAGGGTAGAAAAACAGGCGGGTGAGTGAAATGGAGTGTATTTTTTTCTCTTAAAAACGTGTCAGTGTGGAAACTCGGGGGGGCAGGATTCCAGCCTGCGCGGGCTTATGCATATGTGCGAGTGTCACACGTGGACATGCGAGTCCCCGGGTTAGCTAGGGTCAGAATTTGTTTATTGTCCCTAATTCTTATTTTCTGAGGGACTCGGCTGAGTAAGTTGAAGACTGGTCTAGCCAGGACAGGCGGAGGGGAGCGCTTAAGGGGCTCCCTTTTCCACTGCCCGGTGCGGTCCTTTCCCCGTGGGGCGCAGGCTTGCCCGGCTGGAGGTCCCTTGGCGCTGGGATTTCGATCTGGGACCGCTTTGCACCACGGCGCTGAGGTCCCGCGGAGGGTGGGACCCTTCCAGCTCCGGCGCGCGCGGCTAGAGAGCGTGCCCGCAAGGTGTTACCGGAGTCGCTGGAAGCGTGCCTGTGTCCCCAGTGGGTTTAAGTGAGTTTAAAATAGACTGGCGGTCTCTGATGGTTGGATGTCCCGAAGGCTAGAAGGCCAGCGCGCTCCCGAAGTGCGGAGCTTTAGGGTGGGGGCTCCGGAGTCACTAGAGCAAACTAAGTATCCGGGTCTGGCTTAGGGTAGGATCTCCGCACGGAGGGACCTGTCATGATGGATGGACAGGAGGCACCAAAATCTAGCAGGAGCGTGGGGTCGAGGGCGCGGATGGGAGACTTCAGAGGAGAGGGGAAAGGACCAGGGAGAAACTACAGCGAAGGGACAGCTGGAGAAGAGGAGAGGACTGAGGGAGGAAAGGTGGAGGGAGGGTGTGCAGGGAGCCACTTTCAGAGAGCAAGCGCGGGAAGGAGAGCCAGTAGCTCTTCACCGCCGGCCGAGGTTCCTGGGGACCCTCCCAACCGTCTACAGGGAGAGGTGAAGAGAGCTCCTCTTCTTTGCGCATTGGGAGCACGGGGCCCCAGGCCTTTCGGGGCTGGGGCTGCTGACCCAATTAGAGGAAGGGGAGTGAACCAAAGTGAACCTGAGACCCAGCTGGCAGGAGTGATAGAGCAATCTGAAGCTCCTGGCCTCTAGAAGTCTCTGGAGAGAGACAGGCAGACTGGTGCTTGGTGTTTCTCAGCTCATAAACGAAGTAGCCTTAGCTGCCTGAAGGAGGTCCCAGTACGGCCTGCTATTTCGCGGGTTGGATTCTACCCTGGTGGTGTCCTTGTTACTAAGGTGTGCCCTGTGGGAAACCCGATTTCCCGATTTGAATTTCTTTATGGGCTTTACATGCTCTTCAATGCAAATGTTGTACCATACTCTGCTGAACTCCCATGTGTTCATGGGCTTCCATTTTAAAGAAGGCCAACGACGTTCAGAACACTTAAGGGAAGAACCAACCACCATACTGTTAGTGAATTAATGGCGTCAGAACCAAGTCTGCCCCAAAGTTCCTACTTGTCTCATTAAAGGCAGCCAAAAAGCAACCGGGAGGGAAGAGAGCAGAAATGCTACTCAACACGATAGGATGGGGGCCATGGAGAAACGAGAAAACAGACTCAAGTTCACTTGACCGCTAACCTTCCTCTGGTCTTCCACCTCTTATTTCTGAAATGGCCTAATTCACGACAGTCATCCAGTATTGCCGGCTTGCAGGAACTGTGTTAGAAGGTTTTATTTTGTTTGTTGCAATTGAGTGGCAGACCGTATGAACACCATTCTATTTCCACGGATGTTCATGGTAGGTAAGCTTCTGGCTTTTCAAAAATGCCTTTTGAAGATTAGCTTCCAATGTCGACCCTGAGTGACCGTCTGTGTCAGTCTTGCCTTTTCCACGGTGGGCTCAGGGATCTTCCTGACTCTGCCACACCCTCACTCCCAAGGTCAGGAGGTTAGAAGGAGGAATTCAGAGTTCATGGAGGGTACAGGTACTCCAAGATGGAGTTTCTTTTACTGGATTAGACATCACACTTTAGCATTAAGTCTCTGAGCATGGTTTCTTCGTCTGTGATTCCGGATAATGGGCTGTGTCTCAGCAGATCATAAGGAGTGGGTAATTTATTCCTCGTGGAATACTTGTACTGACTTCCAGTGCACTCTAAGCACTCGGGGGATAGCTGTTATTAGGGATGCTATTGCTTTTACTACCTGGTTGTTTGAAAGGGTGTCAACTGGTAGTTGGTCAGGGGGTAGATGGATGAGATATGTGGGTTCATTAACAACAAGGAAGACACTCTCCATCACTCAAATGTGATCTCTCCATGGCAAGAGGAACGGCCTCTGAACCTCTGGGCTGAACCTCTCTGGACAGAACTTCAGATGCCAACTATAGTTGTTAGTCTGTCTCATGTGGGTCAGTAAGCAAGAGACAGTTCTCCAAGATGCAAGCCAGAACAACCTAGGCAGAAAGCCGAGGTATCCCTGGACTGAACCCTAAACTGAACTGAACTGCCAACCAAATCCCTCAGCTTGGTCACCCAGGTGATTTATTGATTGAAAACTCTGCACACACACACACCCCATTCAAAGTCTTCCTTTGCATTAATGAACAGATTCCTATAATCACTTCCCCAAATGCCATGCCAGCTGACCTGTTGCCACTAGGCAAAGGTCAAGACCAAAAGACATGGGTATTTCCAAATCTCCTATTAGTCACTAAGGAAGAATTATAGAAATCCCTTTCATTTACACAAACAGATGAAGATAACAGAAGATAGGATACTCTGAGTATCAGTTGCTTAAGTAATAACTGGTTTCTCAGACTAACATTCTTTCTTCATTCCAAAAAAGCTACACCCAGGAAGCTGGTTCACACAGGCCAATGAGGGAGATCCTTACCAGAGCAGCCATACTGCCAGATCAAAGGATCAAAAGATCAAATATTCTACATTCCAAAAAGCTGGATCACACAGGCCATTGAAGATTCTCCTTAGTAGAGCAGCCATGCTGCCACCAAAAGATCAAATGCTCGTTCCACTGCAACCTGGAACATTACTTGAGATGTTGCAATGCTAACAAGTACTCGTGTGTGATGGGTTCATGTATGTATATTGGCCCATGAGTAGATGTGACACACGGAAGCGGAGGTCCATGCTGGATGCCTTTCCCTGATGTGAGGAGTCGCTTTATTCTTTGAGAGAGTATCTCTCAGTCAACCCATATCTCACAGATTTGCTTCTGCCTGGCCAGGAGATCTAGACATCTGCCATTTTCCCTTGTCTCCCATGCTGGAGTTAACAGACACATACTTCACCTGGGTGCTGGGATCTGAACTCAGGGTCGCATGTTGGTACAACAAGCGCTGTACCATTTCTCTCCCCAGCCAGCCCTTTAAGTGCGCGTGTGCTTGCTTTCGATAGCATGTTTTTCTCTGTGTTTTCTGACTTGCCCTGGAGAAATGTGAAAAATGTCTAGTCTCCTTACATAAGGGTCTCGGATGCAGCAAGGCGCAGATCCCGCCCAAGCCCAGCCTCGTGAGCCAGCGAGTTTACTGGGATGATTCATGGGTGAAAGGACACTGAGGGGAACGAAAAGCAGCAGTAAAGCCCACCGCGGCGTGAGCGAGGCCTCGTGAACACTGCGTGGCTGGCACTCCCTGCTCAGTTTGTAGGCACTTCCGCTGAAGAGTCTTCCAGCAAATGCTTACTTCTTGGTATAATCGTGAGTTTTGAGTTTCCTCAGCCTTCCAAGTTCCATTGCTTTCTGGAACCTTGTGAGTCCCCCTCTTCCCTCCCAGAGAGAACATTTCAATTTGGAGGGAAAAGCTACACACACACACACACACACACACACACACACACACACACACACACTCACACTCACACTGCTGGGCTGGAGAGATGGCTCAGTGGTTAAGAGCGCCAACTG
Organism: Cricetomys ansorgei; assembly: GCA_026225945.1. Lineage (NCBI taxonomy): Eukaryota > Metazoa > Chordata > Mammalia > Rodentia > Nesomyidae > Cricetomys > Cricetomys ansorgei. The sequence continues at coordinate 7,651,897 of JAMJFZ010000271.1, read as the reverse complement.
CTCTTCCAGAGGACCTGAGTTCAATTCCCAGCACCCACATAGTGGCTCACAACTGTAATAGGATCCGATGCCCTCTTCTGGCGTGCAGGTGTACATGCAGATGGAGCGCTCACGTGTAAAATACATACATACATACGTAAAAGAATTTAAAAACCTGCCACAACAAAAACCTGCCACAACTAAAATGAAGGAAACAGAGGAGAAGGAACAAAGGACTGAATAGCTCTCGTTTTCGGCCCTACGTGACTGCTCCCACCCATTGCCTTACACATTCCAGACCCTTGGTCCCTGTTTGTTGAATGAATGAGGAAAGGGAAAGTCTGCTTCTTTTTCTGGCAGTATTTGTTCTTCAAATAAGCACTTTGTGGTTTAACTCTTGAAAGCCTGGGCATTGCTGACAGTCAGTGTGTGAGTTTATAAGCTATCAGGACACTTAGAGCCAGTTACTGCACTGGCTAGGGAGTCCATGCTCAAGGCCGCTGGAGGGCAGAGCTTGCAGAGCTCTCCTCTGGGCTGTGTCACTTGAGTGTTCTGGCTTCACTCCATGGCTCTTCTGTTTTATACCAGAGTGACTTTGGGCAAGTTAGCCTGACCGCTTCACTGTTTATCTGTGAAACCGGAGACCGTACTGGTTCCTGCCTCCCAGGACCTGTGGGAAGCAAATCCACATTCACAAAGCACTGGGAGCCCTGCTCTAGGCTTTGTAAGCACTGAGAGCTGTGAGCTGTTGAAGCTGAGAGAGATCTAGCCCTCCAGTTCCGCGTGACGCATGTGCACAGCTGGGGGCATTACAGGGACACTGTACTGAATCTAGTAAACACTGGGTGGGGCGCTGTTTGCACCCAGCTCTCTCTCTCTGCAGTTGGCCATGGGGCTGGAGGTCCAGACCTAGACTCCTTGTGTCCAGCCGGTGGGGTCCTTGGTTCTGCATTCCTCCTGACCTCTCCACCTGCCCGGTGTTCCTGCTCTTTGCCCTGTTCCTGTTCGCCTTGCGTCATTCCTTCGCTTCTTTTACCCAGCCTGCATCTCAGGACAAGGACTTTACTCTTTGTTTTGGCATAATTTTATAACACTGGGCACACTCTGGGTGCTATAAAATGTGGAAGAAGAAAAGGGAAAAATGCAATTCACCTGGAGGTGGCTTTGGCCCACGGCTGTTTGCAGGGCCGGCACCGGAGTTCCCGCAGCATCTGAGATGTCCCTGAATCCAGCATGAGCCTCAGGGTAGAGCGGGGAGGACCAGAGTCTCTGTCTGGGACACTGCGTGCACAGGTTCGCCAGCTGCTTTTGCTATGACTGGGTGCCTCGGAGAGAGGGGCCAGCCCTGGGGTGGGGGTGGGGAACTAGTGAACTTGGCAGGGCAGTGTGGGAAAGACCTGCGGAGGGGGGGTAAGGAAGGCGTTCGCTGGGCTGGAGACTCTCATTCTAGATGGTGAACCCAGGCCTAGGTCTTGTTTGTCCACATAGGAAGGACCTGTTGCACCCATGCAGGGCCTCCCTGAAAGCTGTGTGACCAGCCTGACCTTTGTCACTAGGTAATCTCACCTGAGGGTTGGCGTTTCCCACTGGGCTCTGTGGATGCTGCAGAAGCATCCAGTTGACATAGTATCAGCTGGTCGTCCCCTTCTGGGGACTCCGCTCGGCTCTCCAAGGAGTTTTGTTGTGATGGCACACTTCATTGGCATGTGTGCCTTTGCTGCTGTTTAATTATCCTTTCTGTGCAGAGAAGTCGCACTCTCCCATGACTTATCCACAGTGACAGATTCACAGAAGCCTAAGCAAGTAGGACGGAGGGGCCTGGATATCCCCGCCATGTCTCTCTCAGGATCATACCCCCCACCCCCGTTGTGCTAGAAATCAAAGACAGAGCCTCGGGCACTCTAGGTTTAACAGTGGATCCCGGAGCCACATCTCCAGCTCCCAGTTTTCTTTGGTAGTCACCTTTGACACACCTTAACACAGCATAAAACCAGGAACTTGATACTGGTAGGCTGGGTGTGGTCTGTGTGTCATGTTATCGCACACATAGATCTGAGCGACTGTAACCAGTCAAGATACAGAACTTGCGTGTGACCCGTGCTACCCCTTAATCACGGAATCCGTCTCTTCTGTCTTACCTCTGAGAACTACGTGTTTTCTGTCGCTTAGTTTTGTCCTTTTTGAGGCTATTACATAAATGGAATCACCTTGTATGTTCTCCTTGACATTGATTTATTCTCTCTATGGCCTCTATACACGGCTCTTAAGACCCATTCAAATTGCTATATAAGCCAGTAGATTTTTTTTTTTATTTCATTACTGAACAATATTCCGGGTACTTTATAAAAATTGCCTCATTAAAAAAAGAATCCTTGAGGATTCTTGTTTAGCACGTTGGTGGAAGCTGCAGATGTCTAAGGGAGAGATAATCGCTTTCAAATAATGCCCAGAAGAGTTGAGCTCCCTCCTAGCTTCCTCCAGCACCCACGAGACAGCTCTATAACCCCAGCAAGGAGGGAGAACAAGGTGCCCAGCTCTGCACTAAAGGTCTGGATTTAGACCTTTGAGTGTTTAGAACTCCACATGTGGACTCCAAACTGTTGTCAAGTCATGGACTAAAACAGTAAGTCTGGAGTCTTTACGAAGATTTGCCTCCATGCAGCTGCACTTCCACAACCAAAAGACTCTGGCGTGATGGTTTCTGCCACCAGATAAATGTCCCTTAGCTTACACCTTGTGAGAGGAGGAAGAGCGGGTAGAGTGGTGACTGCAGTCTAAACGTGACGGACCGTCACCGCTCAGATAATCTCTCGGTACCTCCCCTGGCAAATCTGCCTCTTCCTAACCCTCTCGAGCGGCATCTGATTTTTGCTTTATTTTATCTCAGTTGGCATTAGGTACTGATCATTTTTGTACTGCTCTTAACTACTGAGGTGTATGTGTCTGTGTCTTGTCCTGTGTGTACGTGTGTGTTTCTTTCTTGGTGTGTCTGTATTTGTCTGTGTATATCTGTGTGTGTGTCTCTCTCTATGTGTCTATGTGTGTGTTTCTGTGTATATATCTCTGTGTGTGTGTGTTTCTGTGTATGTATCTGTGTGTGTGTGTTTCCGTGTATATATCTGTGTGTGTGTGTGTTCCTGTGTATGTATCTGTGTGTGTGTGTTTCCGTGTATATATCTCTGTGTGTGTGTGTTCCTGTGTATGTATCTGTGTGTGTGTGTTTTCGTGTATATATCTCTGTGTGTGTGTGTTCCTGTGTATGTATCTGTGTGTGTGTGTTTCCGTGTATATATCTCTGTGTGTGTGTGTGTTCCTGTGTATGTATCTGTGTGTGTGTGTTTCCGTGTATATATCTGTGTGTGTGTGTGTTCCTGTGTATGTATCTGTGTGTGTGTGTTTCCGTGTATATATCTCTGTGTGTGTGTGTTCCTGTGTATGTATCTGTGTGTGTGTGTTTCCGTGTATATATCTGTGTGTGTGTGTGTTCCTGTGTATGTATCTGTGTGTGTGTGTTTCCGTGTATATATCTCTGTGTGTGTGTGTTCCTGTGTATATATCTGTGTGTGTGTGTGTTCCTGTGTATGTATCTGTGTGTGTGTGTTTCTGTGTATGTATCTGTGTGTGTGTGTTTCCGTGTATATATCTGTGTGTGTGTGTTTCTGTGTATGTATCTGTGTGTGTGTGTGTTCCTGTGTATGTATCTGTGTGTGTGTGTTTCCGTGTATATATCTGTGTGTGTGTGTTCCTGTGTATGTATCTGTGTGTGTGTGTTTCCGTGTATATATCTGTGTGTGTGTGTTCCTGTGTATGTATCTGTGTGTGTGTGTTTCCGTGTATATATCTGTGTGTGTGTGTTCCTGTGTATGTATCTGTGTGTGTGTGTTTCCGTGTATATATCTGTGTGTGTGTGTGTTCCTGTGTATGTATCTGTGTGTGTGTGTTTCCGTGTATATATCTCTGTGTGTGTGTGTTCCTGTGTATATATCTGTGTGTGTGTGTGTTCCTGTGTATGTATCTGTGTGTGTGTGTTTCTGTGTATGTATCTGTGTGTGTGTGTTTCCGTGTATATATCTGTGTGTGTGTGTTTCTGTGTATATATCTCTGTGTGTGTGTGTTCCTGTGTATGTATCTGTGTGTGTGTGTTTCCGTGTATATCTCTGTGTGTGTGTGTTCCTGTGTATGTATCTGTGTGTGTGTGTTTCCGTGTATATATCTGTGTGTGTGTGTTCCTGTGTATGTATCTGTGTGTGTGTGTTTCCGTGTATATATCTGTGTGTGTGTGTTTCCGTGCACGTGTCTCTGTGTGTGTGTGTTTCCGTGCGCGTGTCTCTGTGTGTTCAGGAGGCCCTCAACTGTGGCAGGGTCCTCAGCCCCGTAATCTTGCTGTAGCGGGCACCTGTGCAAAGCTGGGAATTGAACAAAAGGCCCACAGAATTTCGGCTCTCCCGTCTCTTGCGTTGAGCTCTTTAGTCATCTGACTAATGATGACGGTCATTCGGAAGGCTCGATAAGAAATGCAAATATATCGATCACAGTTCCTAACATCGCGGGCTTTGTTTTTTCTTGAGCATGATGGGAGGCGGAGTTGGTTTTTCTTTTAAGCCATTTCTTTTTTTTTTTTAAAGAGAAGAAATGGAGTTTTCTGAAGTGAACTTGAAATGTCATGTGTACTAAATCAGTGTGGACAAAAATCAAGGGTGGTCTGTGCGATTCCTTTCGAAGTATTATATGATACTGTCTTGATATTTGCACTCTGGAGAGGGAAACAAAATATAGTGCTTTTTTCATAATTCTTTACACCAAAATGTCTTCAAAGTTTAAGCTTCTTAAACCTGACAGTTAAAGTCAACTTCAGCCAAACCCAAGCATTTCGTTTTAGGCAAAGTAGGCCCTTACTGTTTTGACGTGAATGGGGTCAATCTTTTGATCCCGTTTCTCCTTCTGGGACCCCACTTTTCTTCCTGAAGTCTGAGTGTTCTCCCCACTGAAGCCTGCTCTACCGGCCTAGCTCTCACGCTGAGCTCCCTGGTTCTGCCCCACACCGCTGAGAAATGGACCCTGTTGTGTGCATGGTGTCTGTTAGGGTTTGGATCTTAAGATCCCCTGGAAGGCCCAGGTGCTAATGGCTTTGTTGAAGCCTGTTGGGACTATTCCAAGATGGCAGAACCTTTAGGAGGTAGGCCTGATTGGAGCAAGTAGGGTCAGTGGGAGCCCTCAAACATTGGGGACACGGGACTTCAGCTTCTTCTACACCCCCGCTGCTGCTGTGAACTGAGCATCTTTACTTCAGCGCCCACAGTGCTGTTCGGTCTCAGCACAGCCCCAAGGCAATAGGGAAAGGCGATCGCTTAAAACCCCGGAAACTGTGAGGTGAAGTGAATCTTTCCTTTGTTCAAGCTTATTGTCTTGGGCTCACTTTGACACTTAAACGGAAAGTTGACTAATGGTACAGTGTCCAACAGAAAGCAGGCACCTGCCTCAAGACAGTGCAGAGCAAGTAAGGCTAGAGGCAGACCCCTGAGAGAGGCAGACTTTGGCTCACTGCTCGGGCTCACTCTGCCACTCAACCTGTCTGAGCATCCCTCGTCTCCCTGAAGGGGAGGGCACGGCCAGTGCTGTGCTTTCCTCGGTGCAACGCCGGGCTGATAGCGATACCGTCCTGTCATGTTATAAGAACTTTTCAAATGAGGTGACCACCTTTAAAAGTTATGGTCTGACAGGAAGATGCTGACCTCAAACCTTGACTATTGGTCTTCTGTGTCTGCCTCTCCACCATGAGAGGGAACAGGGCCTGCTGGATTTATCCGTGGGGACCGTTGCTCATCCATGGACCTTAAGAGAGGAAGTGTCTTTCCTTCTTAGGTCTGAAAGAACCAGACATGGGATGATTTCTCATGGCATTTTGGATAAGAGCGAAATTACGGCTGGGATTCTGTAACGAGCTCGGCTCTGGCTTCAACCAGTAGTGAAGAGCCATACAAAAGTGAAATGTCTCTTCAGTGGGTTAACAGGTTTGATCTACAAAATACTAAAATATCATATTTTCTGGTACAAATTATGCTTCTCTGCCAACTGGTTGGTATTTCACTGAGCATAGCTTAGACTCCAGGGTGTCTCTATTAGTGCTCTTACCGATGACACGGAATATAAATAACCCCTTCCGTGCTCTGAGCGACAGAGCTAAGGATGGTATATTTAGGTCCCAGTATGCATTTAAGCAAAACTGGAGTACTTTAAACAACAGAGGAGAACTCAAGGAGGGGCAGTGCAGCCACAGCTTCTAACTTAAGCTGGTCCCCTGGGTTGCGCCTTAAGTAATTTCTCTTCATTAACTGACTGGAAAATCTGTGTTTACACACATGTCAACGTAACATCTTCCTAAGATGCCCGCAACTCTAGTTATTGAATGGGATATATATATATATATATATATATATATATATATATATATATCCATGTGTGTGTGTGTGTATGGATATATATATAATTTCATGACTCCATTATTGTTGTTATTAGTGTGTATGTACTTGTGTACGTGCACATGTGTGTGCTCATGAAGTGGCTTGCATGTGGAGGTTAGAGGACGACTCTGAGGACTTGCTCCCCTCCCCTCCCCTTCCCTCCTCTCCCCTCCACCATGTCATTCCTGGGGATTGAGCTCAGGATGCCAGACTTGTGCGGCAGACACCTTACCTGCTCAGCTGTCCCTCTGGCCCTCACAATCTTAAATATAGAAAAACCCTAAAGACTCCACATGAAAAAAGTTAGAACTATTAAAGGATTTCCATAAAGCTACAGGTTGAAAAGTCAGCCTTCAAGCATCAGTTGTTACCTACCCTACACATGCGTTCGCAGAAAGGCAGTCAAAGGCAGCAACAGCAGCGGCAAATGACCCTCACAGCAGCGGCTGAGTATGCAGGCTTAAAGGCAGGCAGGGAGGGCACGAGTGTGCTCGTAGAAACTCTAAAATATCTAAAACATGACAAAGATTAAAGGTGACATATAAATGTGAACATGCCCTGGCCTCGTGGATAGGGAGCGTCACGCTACGAAAATGTTTGTAGCACCCAAAGTGACATAGTTAACGCTGACACGCCCAAATTCCCACCCACTTAAAAACAAACAAACACACAACAACAACAATTAGGAAATAACAGAAATAGAAAAGACAAGCCTGAAATTCATACGGTACCAAAAAAACCAAAAACATAACAAAATCAAAAGCTCAAGATAGCCAAAGTGATCTTCAGAAAGGACAGAATTAGGGCACTGTACCTCCTAATTTCAAAGCATCTTAAAAGCTTGAGTAAGACTCTCGGATGCTGGCTGTGCAGATAGCAACATAGATTAGTAGACTAGACCAGAATCCCAGACTTATATCCATGCAGTATGGCTAACTGACGTTCAACATGACTGATAGGATACACTGGAAAGAAAGATTGCCTTTTCAATAGTGTTGGGGAAAGTTGGTAACTACATTGTAAGCGATAAAATTGCCCTATCTCATAAAACACACACATACACACACACACACACACACACACACACACACACACCTTAAAAATGGCTTAAAAACATGACCATATAGCATAAAACTGTAATCTTGGAAAAAAACATAGGTTGAAGGCTTTTTGACATTGGCCTTGACGTGGGGCGTGCACAGGGGGTGGGGGGTGGGTGGGTCAGGACTACGTTAGCCTAAGAAGCTTCCATGCCAAGCAAAGGAAATGAGAGAATAGGGCAGTGTAGAATGGGAGAAAACATTTGCAAACTACGCATCTCGTGCACGTCAGCATCCAAACCGTGTGAACAAAATAATCCAACGGAGAATGGCCCAAAGACTTGAGCAGACAGCTCTGTAAGGGAGGCGCACAGCAGGCCGGCAGCCCTGTGAAGACTCTGAACTACCTGCTCATCAAGACAACACGAGCAGGGTGATATCCAGCCTCACGCCGGTCGGAATGGCCGATTCGGAAGAAAAACCCAGAAGACAGCAAGTACCAGCAAAGGACACGGAGAAACGGAGGCCTAGTCATCGCTGCTGTTGATATGAAAGTTATGAAAACGATACAGGGCTTCCCCCAAATCAAAAGTCGGTCTGCTATGTTACTTAGCAACCCCACTTCTTGGTATTTATTCTGAAGATCTGAAATCATGATTTCAGAAAGAGCTGCGTCCTCATTTCGTGACAACAATGTTCACGCTAACCAAATTCTGAGACAATCTGTCCACGGACAGGTGAATGGAGGAAGAAAAAGTCTATCATCGTGTAGGATTAAATCTCATTCAGCTGTCACTTGGACGATACAGAGCAGCTGTTCTCACCTTATGGGTCACGACCCCATCGTGGCTGGACCGACTACAGGAGTCGCCTAAGACCGTCTGCATATCAGATATTTACATCACGGTTCATAACAGTAGCAAAATGACAGTTACAAAGTAGCAATGAAAGTAATTTTCCGGTTTACAGCATGAGGAATTGTATTAAGGGGTCGAAGCCTTAGGAAGGTTGAGACCCACGGATGCAGATGTGCTAGGTGAAATACACCCAGTTGCTCAAGGTAAATCCTGTAGATTCCACTTGTACGAGGTACCTAAAATTGTTCAAGACAAAAGAGCCGTAGAACGTAGCAGAGGGTTCCTAGGGGATCCGGGGAGCGGGGAAATGTCGGGACTGATAAACTGCTAGAAAATTTCAGCCCTTCGACACTAAAGCTCTTCTGTACAGCCCTGCACCTGTGGAACTCTTTAGGAATCATGAAAATATTGTCACTCTTTAAATGGATCAATACTTACTTGATGCTATCAAACGTTCAAGTAGTGTTCAGAGTTCCCTGATATTCATTCTCCTTGTCCCCCTGCTCAATCCTTAGAGTCAGAATCCAGCAGGGCTCACGCTGGTGGTTGATGTGCTGCGGGCATGGAATCTGCCCTCTCACCCCTGCGCCCAGCAACAATCTGACAATGGAACCTAGCCATTTGTCACATAACATTATCCACATTTTAAAGAAAAGCTACAATTTCCCTTTCTGTAACTCGTTCGTTGCCTATAGTTGTGGCTTTGCCCATACTGCCATACAGCAAGCTTGTGATTTTCCTGACAGTTCTTCCCCAGGATGGGGCTGACCGCAAGTGCACTTTGAATCAGGTTTCAAAATGTGTCCTGGTCTGCCCACCAGAGGTGTTTGCTCAACTTTTCCCAAAGGTTGCAAAACATAACCAGTAAACGCCAGGTGTTGTTTTGACTTAAGATGTGTGCCATGTGGCCATGTTCTAAAAGGACTTTTATTATTAATATGTAGCGAAACATTTATCCTGGAAATATAGGCCTTAGAATAATGTAAGGGGGGATGGTGCTTTAGATGGAGTAAGATCGGCCGTGATTAATCGTACCTTTGTGGAGTCTACACAAAAGCACACCATTTTATACTAGCTACTTTCACGCAAATTTGAAAATGTCCGTACTAACAGGTAAAGCTGAGTCATACCACATTATTATCCAAATTAATGAGGCGTTTTGGGAGCCTATATTTTTGCCAAAGATCATTAAAAAAATTTTTATGTCCAGGGAGCAATGAAATTGCTTTTCTCACACTGGAGGCCTGTTTCGCCTACAAACAGGTTAGATTTTAACTTTGAAGTCAGACTGTGACTCACACACAGGTGCCTCCGAGATTTGGTCACAGCCTTCACTTGAGTTGCTTTTGGATGAAGGTTTTGGAGATAAAACAGTCGCCCAGGGCTAAGACCTCAGGTCAGCTTTCAGTTGGTGAGGAGAGAGCAGATGTCATTCCAGAAGGGTGGGCCGTTTGTGTCCTGGGATGCCATTTTTCACATTCCGAATAAAAGATCTGCCGCGAGAGGCAAAGGAACAAAGATCTACTCATCCAGGCCTAGTAGGTCAATTAGAAGTTTCTAGAAGTTTCTTCATATTAAGCAGCCATCGTGGTCCTCTTCTTGGGCTCTTGGAGGGAGAACAAGCAAGACACAACAGCTCTAATCTGTAAGATCAGCACAGCACAGTGGTACAGTGCTTGCCCAGGCTTTCAGAGGCCCTGGGTTCAACCCTATCATTGAAAGCAGAAAGACAATGGCTAATAAGACCACACCCCAAAAGTGTGGCGTGAACTTGCAATTTTCTAAGCTCTGGATGAGAGAGACTAGAAACTTTTATCAAGCAAGAGATGGAAAAGTAAATTACTTGTGTTTAGCATTGCCATATTGAACTATGCAAAAAAACAGAAACCAAAAACAACTCATTTTGTAATTCTGTTCCTAATCTTTCAGGAATTTGAGACTCTGAATTCCTCTGCACTGTTATGTCCTACAAAGTCACTCAAAAAGTACTCAGGATGAAAACAAAAAATCTATCCCTCTTGCAACTGCCCTGAAAATACTAATAAAAACTGCGCGTGCGTGTACACACACACACACACACACACACACACACACACACACACACATACCCCACTTCAGAGTTCTAATTTCCACCTTTGTGGATTTTTTTATTTTGTAAATCATTAGAAAAATAGTGAAGACATTCATGAGAATACATACATTTTTTTGATGGTTTTCTTACTCTTGCCAAAATAGACTGGAAAAACACTGCAGCGGTAACATGTACATGTGGCGGTAAACCGGCCGCACCCCGTTGCCCCAGGGACCTGATGGGCACGTTCAGTGATGGGGGCTGAGCCGCCTGGACAATAACATGGAAATCATTTCCCACGGTAAACTAGAAGGAATGTCCTGTACCAGAACTTGGAAATATAATGGAGTTTTTGTTTGCTCGCTTTTAAAATCATTTCAAGTTTTCCTTTTAGCAAATAAGAGAAAACACTGGGCGGAATAAGACATTTGTTTACATACACTGCTTTTGTTTTGTTTTTCCCTGACGTGAGTTACTAATCCAAATCAGGGGACTGCTATAGCTGTGTGCTCTTTATCACCATCCAGATATGTCTCACACTAAGATTCCACTTGTTAAAAAAATAATAAAACTGATCAACAGAATAGATTTAAAAGTCATATGGTCTGATAGTAAAATATTACTACACTACGCACTTCTGTTCTACAGACTATCTAGTTTGCATATATAAACTAAAACACGTTTGCATGTCTCTTTAAAAATATTCCTCTTATCTTAGTAATATGTGGGTTTGAGCTGCTGAAGTTCCTATGGCGAGTTCATATATTTTGTTAAAACCAGGCCAGAGTAAACAGATATGGCAGCAGCCAGAGCCACGCCACAGACGGTCGGGCCAGGTAGCTCTCCCCTTACAAATATATTTTTCCTCAAACTATGAAAGGTTAACTGTTGGAGACATTAATCAGGGCAGTGGCTGGGTGTTTTAAAGGGCTCACTGGGGAAGCCATTTGACCCAGAGATCTGTTAACATTCTAAGTGTCAAAAGTTGGGGAATGATTCATGAAAGGTTGGCCCAAATGCCTGGGAATTAAATTCACCATCTGGATTTTAGCCAAGGATATGGAATGAAATGTTTAAACTGGAACTCAGTCATCTTCTGTGTAGTCAGTAATCTGAATCAGAAGTAATCTACTACATCATAGATTGGTTCCCTTAAAAATAATCAACTCAACACCTGTTACTTTACATGGTCCATAGAGTTACACTACGTGGTCAACACTAACTGATAGGTATTTAGTTTTTAATGTGGCAGATTGTGTTTTAAGTTTGTTTTACATAAATCATTTCATTACTATAGACACACATAAGGTGGAGAGAGGGAAGGGAATATTCTCTGTAGTCACTTAAAATGCTTTACGAAGTCATTTTTGCTCTCAAATCTACTTAATTCGCACATGGTATCTCATCTATATTTCATAGACAATTATTCTTCAGCAACATTGGCTCATGTAAGGTAATTCTTCATACCATCTTCCATATGCATTAAAGGGTCTTGTACTAGGCTCGTCTCCCTGAGACTTCACCAAAAGCGGATGGGCCTGAGACTGAAGACTCAGTATCCTCCAAGCTCAGGATGCAAGCGACATGTACTTCGGCATTTGGAAAATGTGTATTCATTCATCTTTGGGTTTGGAAGTTTTGTCAGACTCATCAAGAAGAATGATAAACTCAAGCAAGACCAAACAGTCCCCAACCCCAAATCTGCCAGGACACGTGTGTGTTTAACACTGCTAAAGACAGTTCAGGGATAGATTTGTACCGTGATACTGTTCTGTTTCACATGTTGGTTAATATTAAACAAACATGCATTGCAGACCGTGTCTTATTACGAGATTGTTTTCTGAGGTTCTGTGGGTCAGGGCCGAAACCTGTCCTCTCCCAGCTTTCTGACAGTGCCAATCGATAGTTTAACGAGTGAATAACAGCCCAATAAGCAGCAGAACTTCCAAAGCAAGGGGTGTTACAAACGACTTAATCCTATAATCAATTTACTGATATCACATAACTCATAGAAACAAAAATAAAATACCTTATTTAGTCAGAACACTAAAATGCCTATTATCTCAATTAGCTCTCAGAGAGAGCTGGCATAACGTTTTTCAGGTTCAATTATAAAGAGAAAACTGGGGTTCCTGAGTCTTATCAGGGGTTTGTTTACTTGAGAAATACCTTGTCTTTGTTTTCATTTTTTGATGCGGTCTTGCTGTGTAGTTCAGGCTGGTCTCACAATGTATTGTCTACCATGTACTGGGATTACAGATGTGTACCACCGTGCCCAGCTTAACAAAGCCCCACTGAGCATGTGCATGGGGCATCGGCAAAGCTAACAGTTCTTTAAACACATATACAAGTTCACAAGTTGCACCATGCACCAGATGCTCCTTTGAACACTGTACAGACATTCACTTGGTTAATCCTCATACAGATGTGTGAGGTAGACATTATTTTTTTCTTTTTATAGATGGGAAAACTGAGGCAAGGGAAAAGGCAAAGAGACATGGTAAACAACTTGCCCAACGCCAGCCCACTAATAAGCGATAGCGATTGGAGTTAAGTCTAAGCAGAAGCCTCTGGAGAATGCATTGTGGTCCGTGCTCTTGTAGAAAGCAGACGTGTAAATGTGTGTAGCTCGGCATGTGGGTTCTGTCTCCAAGTGTGCGCAAGGCAGATATACAAGGGAACAAGGTTTTAGATCTCATCGAAGTTCTTAGAACCTGGTGGAGCAGGGCTCCCATCAGAATCCTTGAATATGGACGTCATAGTCCCTGAGCTCCTCATTTCCTTAGGCTTTTGGGAATATAGTGAGACAGTAACACGTGTGCCACATACTCACATGAGAGGCGAAGAGGAAGCTGAGCTTCTGTGGACAGGAAGTACTACCGCGCCCAATAAGCAAATGCAGATAATGTATAGCTGTACAGAGCCTTCCATATAACATAACAGACAGTTTCATACGTGTGTATGTGTGTGTACATCAGATAGACTCTAAAAATCCCCAATAATTCCAAGGCTTATCACCCATCATGGTAAAACAGAGCCACTCGTCGGGAAGTAGAAAGCAAGCCAGCCAGGGTGGAGGGGGGAGCAGCGCTCTACACACCAGGCGCCTGGTGAGAGCTTGTTCACGGGGTGATGGTTGGATTGACTGGAAGCAGGGAAGAGAAATAAGGAAAAGGACCGAGGATCACTCACTTATCCTCTACCTTTGGTAAGATTTTGATGACAAGAATTAAACTGAAATATTTAAAATTGAGATTTTTTTTATGCCAACAGAGAATTGTACTTTGAACGTTTTGGTGACTTTCCGATTTCTGTGTAAGTTCAGGTTCCACTCCCATTAAAAAGCTTTTAGTCTGCATGGTGGCAGAGGAGCTTCAGTGGAAGAAAGACATTGATCAAGTTGAGATATAATGATCTGTACTGTGTACTCTAGAGCAATACATTTGAATATTTTAGTTCTTCACATAGTGAGACCTTGATACGAATGGGTGGGGTACAGTTTCTGCTCGCAGCGGTTCTGTTGTGACATGGAACTCACACATCATTTAAAAAATTATTACTTTTATATTGTGAGATTATAATAAAATTACATCATCTCCCCACTTCCCTCTCTCCAAACTTTCCTATATCCCTTCCTTGATCTCTTTTCAATCCATGGCCTTTTAAAATTAATTATTGTTACACATATATGTATATGTATTCATAATATGTGAATACACCTGCTCAGTCTGTATAATGTTACCTGTGTGTGTGTGTTTCCAGGGCTGACCATTTGGTATTGGTTAACCAAGTGATGTATGTTTTCCTGGGGAAGAATATTTCTCCTGATCTCCATATCCTTAGTTGCTTGTGGTTCTCTGTGTAAGGCTGAGGCCTCGTGGGCATCCTCCCAACCACATTAGCATGTCTATTGCTTTCGTCCTTGTTCAGGTCAAGCTTATAGGCTTGGGTTGTTTGTGTTGGCAAAACTTTATGGATATAGCTTCTGGTATTCCCAGGAGGCCTAGTCTTACAGCAGACTCCCAGATCCTCTGACTCCTGTGATTTTTCCACCCCCATACCCTTTCCAAAATGATCCCTGAGCCTTAGGTGTGAGAGTTGTATTGTAGATGCATCAGCTGGGATTGGGCGCCACAATTTTGCATTTTCATGGGTTGTGGTTTTCTGTGATTGTCTCTGTCAGCTGTACTTACCCATGGCTGTAAGGACACACATATTTAGAATGTAGGTAGGGATTTTGCTAGTTTACTAATGTGCCAGTTGTAGGATCTTCTCCAAGATCCATGACTGCATTAGCTCTGAGTGGTTGACTAGGTTTACAGTACCAGACACAGTTTCCCTCTTGCTGAGTAGATCGTAAGTCCAAATAGAGAGCTGTTGGTTACCGCCAAGATACGCGTGCCACTACTGCACACTTAGGGTTAATGTGGCATACTTGACATCGTTATGGTTCAGAGGTACCATAACTGGATAGCACTGCTGGCTGCTTCCCTCCTTTAGTATCTTGCATGATTCCTTCTGGTACCATGAGAGGAGAGGAGGCTTTCAGAGCATTTCCATCTCAGGAGCCTCCGAGTGCTGTGTCCAAAGTGCATGATGACTTCAGCAACAGGGACTCACCTTCCATCTCTGAGTGGTGGATGAGAGGCTGAGGCAGCCAAGGAAAATAGCAACAGTCTTAGCATTATGGGGTATCTTGGACAACCCAGACCAAATCTCAGAGGAGGGCTACCTTGCCTGGTGTTGGGATTTTTGTTAGATAGTCTGTGAATCTTGGTGAGACGATTGTCAGCCCAGATGAGAAAACTTCATTTAAACTGTGTGTGTGTATCCGTACATAGACTTTTGTGTATTATATTATATGTATTATATTATATTATATTATATTATATTATATTATATTATAATATTATATGTATTATTTTTAGTTAGATAGATAATAGCATGATTCCTTATGACTGTTTCAGACATCATTACTGTTATTTTACTCTCCTGTATTTATCTACCTCCTTCTTCCCTAATTAGAGCCCCCTCCCCGTTGTTCCCATTTGCCCCCTCATATCTCATGTAACCTCTGATGCTCCCTGTCCCGCCCCAGCCTTACACCTCATTGTATAAGGCTCTGAGAGTCCCCTGACAAGCTGATGGCTCAGCTAGTAGTTGATGGAGAATGAGAAGGAGTTTCTTCTGAGTCAAGTCCAAATTCAACGCTGAGCACTAGCGTGAGTTAGCATCGGAACTGAGGAACTATGCTTGGCCATTCTGCTCCTTGGGGTGTCAGACACCGTCTCCACTGGATTAAAAGTTTTAAATGGAGAGAGGTTAAAACAAGAGCAGGGAGCTTTCCCAGGTAAAAGCTGATGTCAAAAGCCGTGAGGTAACCTCCGAGAGAATGCTGTTAGCTTTTAAAGAGGAGTACATAAGCCCGGCTGTTTGGGTCTAGATGAACATTTTGTGTACAGGTAAAAAAATCAAACGACCCATCTGTTAAGAGCACAAGTCAGCGCTCCCTTTACCTGCATCCCGAGATGACACCTTATGAAAGAGAACCAGAGAGAGCCGCATCAGAAGAGAGACCAGCTTGCTAAGCAAGGCATCACGGTTACCGAATACATCATTTTGCATGATTTACTTAGCATCACCACTTAGGTGAACTTTAAAGTGATTACGGTAAATTTAAATATGGAATTATAGATTCCCATTTAAAGATAAATTCAGTTACCTGAGGGGGCAATTTTCTATAGTTAAATAATTTAAAAAACATATTAGAAAATAGAAAAATAGTTCCTTATCAATATATATAGGGCATTTATGTTAAGATGGTAGGTGATCAGAAGACACCAGATGTGGGTTTTGAATGTTGATCTTTTTCCCAGGCTAGCTGGGTATACACAGAAATCCTTTGTAATGTCCAGCTGTAGACTGAAGCATTCTGGGTGGGTGTAAGGTGGACACCTAAGCTATGATGTTCGGTAGTATAAATAATGCATTAAACACATCTTCAGCTTACAGTGGGTTCTCAGGACATAATTGTGTCTCACCTCAAGGGATATCTCTACCGTACAAACCCGAGCTGTCTCTTCTTAACCAAGTGTGTGGTATGGAGATCCTGATGGTCCAGATCAAGAATAGAGACCCAAGCCAGCACAGGCTTGCTTCCCAGGAGAGACCCGAACCGTAGGTGAAACAGACTCATGCCATGGGTGATGTTTATAATCCACGATCTCCAGTGAAGCACATTTTCTTGGCGTTTCTCAGTTCCTGTGTGCTGTGTGCTGATGGTGGGTTGGATTTTTCTTTGTCCTGAGTCAGGTTGAATAATAACAGTAAGACCTGGCAAAGCCCCATGTGACCCCTCCAGTGGCCCCTCCAGTGGCGCCTCCAGTGGCACCTCCAGTGACCCCTCTATTGACCCCTCCAGTGGCCCCTTGGCCCCTTTAGTGACCCCTCCAATGGCTCCTCCAGTGACCCCTCCAGTAGCCCCTCCAGTAGCCCCTCCAGTAGCCCCTCCAGTGGCCCCTCCAGTGACCCCTCCAGTAGCCCCTCCAGTGGCCCCTCCAGTGTCCCCTCCAGTGGCGCCTCCAGTGACCCCTCTAGTGACCCCTCCAGTGGCTCTTCCAGTGACCCCTCCAGTAGCCCCTCTATTGACCCCTCCAGTGGCCCCTCCAGTGGCCCCTCCAGTGAGTGGCCCCTCTAGTGACCCCTCCAATGGCTCCTCCAGTGACCCCTCCAGTAGCCCCTCCAGTGGCCCCTCCAGTGACCCCTCCAGTAGCCCCTCCAGTAGCCCCTCCAGTTGCCCCTCTAGTGACCCCTCCAGTGGCCCCTCCAGTGCCCCCTCCAGTGACCCCTCCAACTGTGCTTTCACACTGCAAACACCTCTGGCAGCCCATAGCACCTCTCGCCTCCTTCAAAGGTGAGTGTAACCTGCTCTCCATGCAGTTGCTTCTGACAACTCTTGTTTATTCCTTCAGTTTCACTAACTCATCTGTCATCTCTTCTAGAATGTTCTGCCCCTTTCAAGTCAAGTTGGGTACCGTACATCCACCCCTCCAATTGACATTTCTATACCATGTTACATCTCCATGACCTATTTCAGCAAGAGACTCTCTTAAGAGAGCCCATCTTGAGGACAGAAACTGGGTCTTTTGTTTTTGTTCAATATTAGTTATTGAATGAGTAAATGGAGATGAATAGCTCTATATTATGCATCACAATCACTAACTATCTTGCAGTATCACAAAAAAATGTGATCTCCATTTTGGGGCAGTATTTTGAGTCCTGCTGGCGTGCCCCTTGCAGATAGGAAGTCCAGCCTTTCAGAGAAACGTTGGAGGCATGTAATTTTATCTAGACTTGAAGTTGATCATAGATGGTGTCTTGGTTGGTCTTTGTTGGATAGAGTCATCTGGGTAGAAGGGGCCTCGGTTGAGGAATTACCTCCATCAGATTGGCTGAGACAAATCTGTGAGGAGCCATTTTCTTACTGGGTAATTAATCAGTGAGGGTCCAGTCCAGTGTCTGTGGTGCCGCTCCTGGGCAGGTGGTCCTGGGTTGTATAAAAAGCAGACTGGGCAAGCTACAGGGACCAAGCCGGTGACCAGCCCTCCTCGTGGTCTCTGCTGTGGTTCCTGTCTGCAGGTTCCCGCCTTGAGTTCCTGTCCTGGCTTTCCTCAGTGATGAACTGGGAGCTCTAAGTAGAAACCCCTTCTCTTCCAGGTTGCTTTTGCCCAGTCGTTTCTCACAGCGACCGAAGTGAAAACAGGGAGTTTGATAGCCAAGTACCTAAAATATTCTCACTAAAAATAGAGGTTTAGTGGCTGCTACCTGGGAGTGGTTATCAGTTTTTAAAAAAAAAATCTAAGAGAGAACTTTTTAGTTTTGGTTGGTTTTGTCTCTAATTATCTTTACTGTTTTTCTGAAAACAAAGGTAATCCTTATTTTTTAAAGGTTGATTGAAGGTATAGACGAGACAAAATTAATATTATCCAGCTTTCCCACATACTAGAAATAACCACTTAATGTACATCATTTCAGACTTCTTCTTCTTCTTCTTCTTCTTCTTCTTATTATTATTATTAGAGTGTGTGTGTGTGTGCACTCGTGTGTGTGTGTGTGTGTGTATGTGTGTGTGTCTACAGATGTTTTTGGCTGTCTGAGGAGGTCAGAAGAGGGCATTGGGTTGCCCAGAGCTGGATTTAAAGTTGATGGATTTCAGTGTGGGTCCTGGGAGCCAAACTCGAGTCCTTTAGAGGAGCAGCAAATGCTCTTAACCACGGAGCACCCTCCAGCCCCCACATTTATAAATTTTAAAATAACATTAGAGACAGAACCAGGCCTCCTGTAGGTCAAGTTCTCACGTCAGCCTTTCATAGGGTCTCGAATGTCAGGGATTTTCTATGCTTTTACGTACGGCAGGACCCATCGATTAGAATTGTCATTGTATGTCTCCTTGCGACCTTACAAATAAGTTCTAAAGGCAGGTTGGGTGGACGGCTTGAATCGATGCCTTTGATAAAAACTTTTATTCATTGAACATTTATACAGTGCCAACTATAGCCAGGCACAGCCTATTATTAATTAAAGTAAACAAAGCGGGTTGTTTAGAGCTAATTTAAATTGGCTGTCTAGACACTTAAACCCAGCCTCAAACTAAATATACCCTCTGTCTGAATGACTCCCTTCTGCTGCTGTCCTGCTGAACAGGTCAAGACATTTACTTAAAGAAAGATCAGTGCTATTGATTTTACACCCGGCCCCCCGGGGTTCTAACTC
This sequence comes from Cricetomys ansorgei, assembly GCA_026225945.1. Classification (NCBI taxonomy): domain Eukaryota; kingdom Metazoa; phylum Chordata; class Mammalia; order Rodentia; family Nesomyidae; genus Cricetomys; species Cricetomys ansorgei. The sequence goes on along the minus strand of JAMJFZ010000271.1, from coordinate 7,632,717 downwards.
TTAACTAAAGTAACATGAAAAGATGAGTTATGTCGCCAACCTGGGCACTGCCAGCTCCTTAAGAAGAGAACAGAATGACAGTTTGTGGCCCAGTACAGGGCTCTGAGTCCAGTCTGACCACACCCTGGAGTCCCTTGGAAAACAGCGGGGGATGTGATCGCCATATCAGAAACCTGTGCTCCCTCCATTGAAAAGACTCACTTCAAGAAATCCTTCCTAGCTCACTGATGTGCATGGAGAAGCACCAAGAGCCCCCACCCTGCCCCACCCCACCCTGCCCCCACCCCTACCCGCATCCCCACCCCCATTCAGATTCCTTTAAGCAATGCTGTCTAGTAAGTGTGTGTGTGGGTTTGCTGCTGCTATGACTAAATGCCTGAGAAAATCAACTTCAAGGAGAACACATTTCTTCTGACTCACGGTTTGAGATGTTTCAGTCTGTGGTCACTTGGCTCTGTGGCTTCTGGGCCTGTTCATCATGAGGCAGGGGAATGCTTCACATAGCGGGCCATGTGGCTCACCTCATGGTGAGAGTCAGGAAGAAGAGGAGGGTGCAGGCAAGATGCGAATCACGGACACATCCCGTGACCTGCTTCTTCTGTAGCTTCTACCACCTCCTAATAATCCATTCGATTATGATTTACTGTATGGAGGGCTTCATCCATTGATTGGGTCAGAGCCTCACGATCTACCTCTGAACACTGCACTGGGGGCCCAGACACAGTACATGAGCCTTCAGCGGTTCACGTCTGATCCACAACATTCCGGATAGGATGCTAAAAAGACCTGCGGGCGGGTCTGGCCAGCAGGGACACCGAGTCTACAGGACAGATTCACACTATCACTGAGTGTGACGGGCCATTCCCCTCTAAAGCCCTCCTCGCAGCTCCTCGTCTCCTCAATCAATAGCAGCCTATTGGGCCGCAGTTTGGAGAACTGCTGAGAGCCCAAATTCAAGCCCAGATAATACCAGATTTACAAAGTCCGACAGCTAACAAAATTACAAAATCAAATTGTTCTTTTAGAAAATTGGTTTTTATAAAGGAAACACAAACCGGAGTGTGAAAGACAGCAATGGGAACTAGTGTCCTGCAATCCGGAAGGGATGTGATTTTTTTTTTTTTTTAAAGCGCCAGTTGCCGTTAATTAGGAAGACAACAACTCAACTCTATTAATATCAGTATGAAGAACAGAAATGGGCAGGGCAATTAGCTGTTTAGGAGATATTGCTATAATTGGGCGGGGTTTAGCCATGCTGTTTTATCTGGTAGGCATTTCTGTGTATATAACGTACGTATGTGAAATGTTTGCATGTTCCCGGGTGTGTGCACACAAGGGACAGTCAGCCGGCACCCTTGGGTGTCCATCCTCACCTCCCACCGTGCTTAAGGCTGCGCCTGTGTTGCTGCACGCGCCAGGGCAGGCGGCCTGTGAAGAATTCTCCTCCCTCCACGTCGTGTCTTGTCAGAGGAACGCAGAATTACAGAACCGCGTACGTGGCCAGCCTCCTGGGATGTGGAGTGAGGTCATCGCACTTGCGTGGCCAGCGCTCTACCCCCGAGCCATCCCCGTGGCCCTCTACTAAGAGTTTCCAAGGCTAAGAATCACCATTGCAAGCAAGCTTTTAAAAAAGCCTGGTTTAGTGTTCAGCACTTCCATAGGTTGCCTGAAGGTTTTATCTCCCGTAAGTCTCAAAGGCCCCGCCGCTTGCATTCACCGCATCTATGGGAGCTGAAGCCTGGAATGAACTTGTCACACTTTTCCCTGTGTCGTTCCAAAGAGAGATCGAGACAGAGACACACCAGAAAGATCTGTTTCAGAGGGGAAAGCAGGGAAATATCAAGGTCCTAGACTGTCTTTTCCGAATGACTATTTCAGTCAGCTGGGGCTAAATACAGTTTTCTGCTTAGGTCGGTGGCAAAGTCAATGCATTCGTCAACCCTTACCAAACGTGTTTGCTAATTTTGCAACGTAGCTGTTGGTTTTTCTAACATTTCCAAAATAGCTCATTGTATAACTGTCGAGGTGGCGCAGGCCAGGCTGGAGAGAAGCAAGTCTCATCCGGTTCACAGAAACCTCGGGTCACGCTGGAGTAGATGCTTGGGGGCCTTTAGAATGGAAAGTCAGCCCTCTTTCATCCTGGAACCTAGGCTGATTAGCCCTTCGGGATCTCATATTTGGGAGGATTAGAAATTTGGGCTTTTGAATATCTCATCAAATGAAGCTATCCATACAATAATGGATGGATACAATGTGGGTGTGCTAAGACATTCTGTTTGTTTGTTTTTAGAGACAGGGTTTCTCTGTTGTAACTCTGGCTGTCCTGGAACTCACTCTGTAGACCAGGCTGACCTGGAACTCACAGAGATCCGCCTGCTTCTGCCTCCTGAGTGCTGGGATTAAAAGCGTGCACCACCACTGTCCACCTGACATTTTTTCTTTTTAGTAATGAGAGGGCCCCAAGTTCATTGCAGACCTCCACTGGGCAGATCCATCGGGAATCTGGAAGGACCAGTGGAAGAATTTTAACAAAGTTGCGAAACTTATGGGTAGTTACAATGGAAAAAGAAAAAAAAAGTACTGAATTCTAAACGTTAAATAGAAACATTTACAATGCACTGTAGTTTCGAAATTCTGTTTCAGATTTTGTGACATTAAATATATTTCCTGCTTCACAAAGATTCTAGTAGGGTTAACATTCCACGGACACCTGACGGGCTCTGCTGAAGGGGAGCTGGGGGTGAAGTCGGTAGAGAGCTAACACAGCATGTGCGAGGCCCTGAGTTCCACCCCCAGTACTGAATACACTGAGCATGGTGGCGCTCTTGGAATCCCAGCGTTCAGGAGTGGGTGCAGGAGGACCAGGAGCCCTAGGTCATCCTCAGCTGTATAGCAAGTTGGAGACTAGCCTAGGGTACATGAGACCTTGCCTCAAAAAGCGAAGCGAGGAAGAAAAGAAAGGAAGGCAGAGAGAAAAACAACCTAACTTTTCATTTACGTGGCTCTTCAAGGTAATATTCAACTTTGTCTCCTGTGACTTATCTTTTATTGTGTAAGCTGAGGCAAAGAATGGAGAACCATGGGAAGAGGTCTGCACAGATCGTGTGTACCTTCACTACCCAGCAAGCGGAGAGGAGGTTGTGGGCCACACATGAGCTTGCTCTGTTCACTCTTGTGGTAACATGGAAAACAGAGGGCTCTATGAGCTGAGTATTGCTGGGACATTTTTGTAATATTTCTTTGTGGGTTTATTTTTTTTCCATTTTGTAAGAGCCAGTATTTTTTTAAAGCGGTAAAATGATGAATTTGGAGCCTCAAACTTGCGGCATCAAAAAAGATCAGTATTCTCTTCCGTTCCCTAAGTCTGGAAACCAAAAGGCTCGAGGTGGACCCTGGATTAAAAAGAAGTAGAAGGGTGTTGTTTCCACTGAATGTGGTGAGCTTTCACGTGCTGGGGGCGGACTTGGTATATTGCTATGTCGGACAGTTTTACCTGCACCACTACGAAAACACTAGGATTAACGTAAACGCTCTGAGAACATACTGGAAAGCTTGGGGTTTACTTCATTTATTTTGAGTTCATGACCTCTAAGAGCTAGAAATGACAAACAGCAACTCTTCTTGGAGACCAGAGGATCATGAATTCGGTATGGTATAGAGAAGTTAAGTAAGGCATGCTGGTACAGACCCATAATGCCAGCGGTTGAGAATTAGAGGCAGCAGGGTCACAAGCTCAAGGTTACGCTAGACAGCGTACAGAAACTCTTTCCCTATAAACAAACACAAAAGCAAGTGAGTTAATGCATAGCATGTAGCATAGGAAAATTAAAAAAAAAAAAAACAGAAGCAAGAAGAAAGGTTGGATAACAAAAAGAAAAATTATAGCGGGAAGAAGGAAAGCAAGCGTACTCACAAGTAAAAGAAAGCACGTAGATGTTGCAAAACTACTAAAAAGAAAAATAAGCTACTTGGTTTCCCAGACACCACTGGGTTTGTATGTCTTCCCCGAATTCGACCGTAACCAGAATCCATTTCTGAGTATTATTTTGTTCCATGACTAAAACTAGAAGTTTGGGTACAGTCAAGATGAGAACAAGAGGTTATCTTCCTGGACCATTGCAAAATGTTGAGGTGGTCAGACTAAGTTGCTCTGTTTTGCTTTGTGTTTTTTCATTGTTGACTGATTTTAAGCTGCTCCGGCTGAAGTCCTTTTGAGGACACTGGCGAATCTGAAATTTCCAACAGGATATTGAAATGTGGGTGAGATAAATTCTGATTCAACACGCAGAAATGTTCTAAGTCTCTCTCTCTCTCTCTCTCTCTCTCTCTCGATGTACATTCTAGGATCTTTTTTGGTTGAGAATAACAACCACAAACCCAATGGAAGCCCTTTGTGTTGTGGGGGAAAGATCTGATTGCAAGTTTCTTGCTTCTCATGGTACAACCATACACAATTCATAGCATGTTTTGTGAGCTGGTCAAAGTGATGCACAAACTTAAGGAAAAAAAGAGTCAAATTCCTGTTGACTTCGATTTGAATTCTGTTTGTCTCTCCTTCCGCCACCATCCAAGACAGGCAAATTATATGGGTCCCAAAGTATCATGTCAGTCATCCTTGTCCCCGCCTCCAGCTCCACCCATCACCTCTTTGTGCTCTGCCCGGCCAGCTTGTGTTCTTCAGAAGATATCCTCAGATATCCTCTGAGTTCCCAGACTCAGTTTCCTTCTGTCTGGATGACTTCATTCTGTTCTCCTGTCTGGGTCAGAAGCCTCCGCTCTGGCCAGGAAGGTTCTCACGTTGTCAGAACATGCCCATTCACTCAGGATGCCTTTCCTTCTCTGCCCATTGGGATCTCATATGGCTTTTCCTCTCGGCCAGAGGCCCCAACGCTCCCAGAGAACTTTCTGGGTGACCTCAGCCCCTAGCAACTCTTCATTTGACAAGTCCCAGGGGACACCGCACAGTTAGTTAATCTGGTATTAACTGACAGAGCCTGGGAAGCCAAGGATGTCTTCATGTGGACATGTGTCCTCAATCCCAACCCTGCACCCATGTAGGCCAAAGCATTTGCCTCTGTTTGTGGCGCCATTTGGTTAAGAGTTCTTTTAAAAGGGATCAGTTAAAGCATTTGTCACTTCATGGTGCAGGTTTATTCCATTAGCCACACCTACAGCCCACACCACTCTATGCATCCCTGGCCGTTCTCTGTCCTGGAACTCACTATGGAGACTAGGCTGGTCTCAGACTCAGAGATCGACCTGTCTCTGCCTTGCATGTACCGGGATTAAAGGAGCGTGTCTCCGTGCCTACCCATCACTTCCCCTTTGAAGAGACCAACTTTGTGGTCCATTACCTTCTTCTGTAACGACACTGTAATCAACTAGAACCTGACTGAACATATTGTATAAAAGTCAAAACAATGAAAATCTATCGCCAGATATGTATGAGATCACACTATGGCATGATCGTAAGAAATAATCAGGGCGATAAATTATTACGTGCAAGTCTGGTTTTCTTACAAAAGGGAAGCTCTTCTGCCTTTTGTCAAGGCCAGAACATACAATTTCTTCACTAATTTGGCCACATTTGAATGTGTGAAAATGGTTTAACAAAAAACAAAAAACAAAAAACAAATGGTCTAACAATAAACCAGGGCCCTGGCTGTGAGCTAGTTTCCATGTGTGTGGATTTGATTTTAAGTCAGTGTCAGAGAGTTTTGTGACTTCAGAATTTTGCTACATAGAGTAGGATGGAATAAAAAAGGCCGTAGAAGTAACTTTAACCTAGCGTGCTAATTGCTAGAGGTCCGCATTGCGCTTGGCAATGAGAATCATGAGGAAGCTGAACCATGAAATGTTAAGGAAAGTCAAATGTTTGACGCGTGTAGGCGAATTAAGTAGGGAACGAATCAGCTCCCTATTTAACGAAGATGCAGTCCAGTCCTCCTGCCAGAAGCACACCTGGGCTGGCTCAATTGGCCCACCAGAAAATGGAATGTTGCTAGAAGCATTTAATTTTCTAAGAACTATCGCTAATCTTTGCTTGCTTGTTCTTATCTTCGTTTGATAACTTTGCAAGCCGACTGGAATCCTAAGTTGGAAAGATTACAATTAAAGGCTGGAAACACCCACTTGGAAAGGAGTATTTTTTTTTCAGATGAAAGTCATATGAGTGGTGTTCTTTTCTCCTGGATTATGATAGCTCTCATCTGAGAGAGGGAAAACAGACAAACAAATAAAACCCAGAAAACTTTAAAAGTGGCGAACACGGTGTTAGAGGTAAGAATACAAGTATCATCTGAGAGTTACTAAACCAAATGGGCTCACTAAAGAGCGAAGAGAAATGGCTGAGCACAGATGTCTCTAATGTTTCGTTTGTTGTATCAACTTGGGAATTTCTTAAGCAGAGGACAACGTTTAGTTTTTATAGAAACAGGATTTGCTGGGTTGTCACACGGAGCATTGGTTCTGATTGGTTATGAGATTGTTTATTTACATCATAAATATTTAAAAAGCAAAGAGCCTGAATTCGGGTTTCTTTCTCATCTCCCTTTCAGAATGTCCAGCTGATAAATTTTTATTGCAGATGAATTATTCGCCAACGCATTTTAACTCCCCCTCTGGTGTGTGGAGAGCTAAGTAGGTTTGTGTCTTTTTAAAGGGAAAATATATGCATTCAGAAATTCTTTCAGAACACCCCACAGCTTGCTGGCTGGACACACTGCCTCTGACGAAGCAGCAATGGTTGACAGCGGCCTACAACCTCCACCTCCTGGCACCTTGAGTAACTCGGTACTGTTGGAGGTTCTGTCGCTCTGTAAAATTTCTTCGGAACAGTTCAACGGTGCAAAGGAAAATAATTCTGTATCACCAGTATCATCTGCACATCGTGGCTGCGACAGTCCACAGTGCGACTGTTTAACACCTGTTATATTTGCTTTGTGTTGTCGGTTCATAAAACCTGAAGAGTTAACACTTCTAGATCTATCTGCTGACCACCCAGTAGGATTTGTAATGCAGTGTGAGACCAAAGTAAAACTTTCAACAAGAACTTCGTTGTATAAAAGCCAAAATCCCAAAAGCAAATAGAAACTGGTGTGGCCAATGTTTAAATCAAGTGGACAGCAGCGGACCGAGTTAACGGCTCTCTCTTAAGCTGACGCAAGCTGGACAGAGGGAGGTGTTGGGGCAAGGTGTTGATGTTGATTGGCTTGTGTCATTCACTCCCACTGGCCTTTAAATCAGTGTCTTGCTTTCCAAAAGTTCAGATTAGTCAACCCTTGGCGGGGGTCTGCCATCCCAAACAATTCATGAAAGACGGCACGAGACTGGATAAATGATTAAGGTACAGTTTTTACATACGTGTTCACAGAGTGACAGTAGCGTTCGCTTTCTTCTCTGTATTGTGTTGATCGTTTATTAATTACAAATCAAAATATTTGAAAAATACTACACGAATATCTTTTCTCCTAAGAGATCAGTTCGACGTGTTATCAAACCTTGAAATTATTTATCCAGATCCTGATTGCACTTTTCTTTTGCAAATGGTTTTAGGACTGATCAGAAAATTGGACAGTGGGTCATAGGAAAAGGGAAATGCTGAAAAACCGTCAGGTAGTTTCATTACTTGTGGCTGCCGGTAAATCACTGACTACCGACACAGCTAGGAAAAGACACATAGTCGTAGAAGACCTGTCTGTAGGGGACACCGTTCAACAAAACCCACAGAAGTTTAATCAAAGAAAGAATGTGCCATGAAGGAAGATGGAAGTAGGTGAATGTTTGCACTATTTACTAAAGGAAAAAAAAAAAAAAGACTTTTGTCTTCCCTTGTATTTTTAACTTTACCATTTAAAAGATACTTTTTAGCGCAAAGTCATAATAGGAAACCGTGCGACTGAATAAGTATAAATAGAACATTAGGTTTTGAAGGACTAGAATTGGCGATCTAGAAACAGCTTTTCTCAAAACTGCCCGGCAGACAGGGGCTTCAATCTCTACCTTGAGCAACTCATAGAGGAGTGGGTGACGGCTTCCTTTAAACTCCCAGACTGAAGCAAGGCCAAGCGTGTTTTATAATTCAGCGGAAACATTCCAACTCAAGAAACATTTCATCTTCTTGGACAGTGGTTTACAATGAACCCCCTTGATGAGCTAACTGAAGTTAGCTGCGTTTTCTAAAAAAGTTTACAATTCTTTTATAACCCAGGAGCCTTAGTCTAGCCTTGCACTTTGATTATTTCTGGAATTCTCTCGATGATACTTAGGCTCCTAAAAAGTTTGGCACCAGCGTTTAAGGCTGCGATGGCCAAACTTTAATGCTTCTTTCCCTGTTTTACAGTTTGTCAAAGGCTATTGAGATTGTTATCTTTAATATATAAGTTGCCTTAAAGGAAGTGAAAATTGCTTACTTTGGGGAGAAAAAGAAAGAGGTCACCTCCAGAGGTGGCCCTGAATCTGTCGTGGAATGTAGATGCTTGGGAATTTACCGTGTTCACACTTGAGGTGGGTTCTTAGACATCACGAATTGAGATGTGCAAGCATCAAGGGTTTTCTTTGACACAGTCGTCTGTGCCGTGTGTCCCTGTATGTTCCGTAAGCTGGCTATTGTGTGGAAAGCAAAGACCAAAGCTAAGCTGTGGGTTTCTGCTTAAGATGGCTAGAGAACCTGCGTCTTCTCCTGAGAAAATCTGTAAGGACGGAAGCACATTCCAATCTTACGAATGGCCTTCTGTTCCCACGTTAGCAAGCATATCGGATTTTTGCTTTGTTTTCTTTGGAGACAGGCCTTCGCACAACAGCTCACGCTGGCCTAGAAGGCTCTCTGTAGCCCAGGCTGGCCTCGAACTCAAAGCAGGTCCTCCTACTGGGTTCACAGCGCCCTCCCCTCCCCAGCTGAGCATGCTATCTTTGTAGAGGACAAAGCTTCCACATAGCGCTGTCTATTGTAAATTTTTTTAGTTCTTCCTGGGTGTTATTTCTAAGCTGTATCTAAATATGGGAAAGAAGAAGAAATACTAAAATACTGAAGTAAATATGGGCGGGGTTTTTCCAAGAGCCCCCTCTGACTATGTTGTGTGCGCGTGCGCGTGCTCATGTGTGAGACTACACGCATGTGTCGACCAGAGGTCACTCTCTACCTTATTTTTTAGACACGATTATTTACTAAACCAACAGCTCATGGATTTAGGTAGATCAGCTGGCTGGTAAGTCCCAAGAGCCTTCCTGTCTCTGCCTCCTTGGTGCTGGGATTGCAGACACCCACCGCCATGTCTGGCTTTTTCGTTGGGGAACAAACTCAGATCCTCGTCCTTGTGCAACAAGCACTTTTCGAACTGAGTCATCTCCCCAGCCCCGAAAATGTTTCCATGGAAGGTAATTTCTGAGAAACAATGAGGGAGAGGACCACCTTGTCTTGCTGTCAACGTATGAGTAGGACTGTATCACCGGGGAAACTGAGGTACTTTAACATGAAGGTAACATTAGACTGGTTTTCGTGCCAGCATTGTATTTACTTCTCTGTGGTACTTTTGAGATGCGGCTATAGATCAGGTCCTCAGATGGAACGTGATTTGGCTTCAGGTTGCATGGGGTCACTGCCATGCCGGCCGTCTGCTGCCCGCCCGTGCCAGGGTTTTGGGTAGACTTGTCAATGCTGAGATGGTCTGAAGGACCAGACCAATGGCAGCGGTGGAGAGCCTACCCTGACGTCACCGGCTCCCCTCCACTTTCACTTATCAGGAAGAGCAAATGTTTGCAGTCCCTACGGGAGGTCATAGCTCCAGCATCTGACTCAGGGCAGCTTTATTTACCATTTTTGGTGTCTTGGTTTGGTGCTGAGCCACAGCCACAACATCTGAGAAGCTTCTCGTTTTGGGGAATCTTCCGTCATGACCGTCTCAGAAGCGATTCAAAGGAGAAAGCCCTAACGTTTGATAACCAGGGGTTGCATGTAAGGAATGTGTTACTTGGGGTACCTGCTAACAAATGCACTAAGCTCAAATCTGCCAACATGGCAGTGTTCTAATGCTGCTTGGAGTTTTGACTTTGCATCTCCGTCGATAGTAGGTGGGTACCCAAGCTGCTGACGTCTCCGCTGAAGGATCTAGCCTGTTTCTATAAGACCTCTTTATGTCAAGGAGAGTCTAAGCTTCAGTGGAGAAGAAGGCTGGCGGACAGAAAATTCTGTTCAAAGTCTGACTTTTCGAAGCATTCAGGGCATTTTGGGGTTAACGGAGCTATTCTTTCCCTTGGTGATCAGATAAACTTTCTGCTTCACTTTGACATATTAACCCCCCTAAGACTAGCAAGCGTGCAAACCCGTGTCAGTAATGAGTACAATTTCAAGTCTCTTTGGTGTTTGTGGAATATAACAGCAGGTCCCGTGCCAGATGCTAGGGATATGTAGTCCGCAAACCTGGCTCCCTCTCCGTTCCTCTGGAGCTTCCTCCCTGGTCACACGGAAGGCTATTTGTCACGTATCCACCAAGCGAAAACGTAAGCACAGGCCCTGCAGGGGAAAGAGCATGCAGTGAGAATATGGGAGATGGAGCTCAGGTGTGTGAGTCTCGAAGGGGCTTCCCAGCCACGAGGCTTTTGATTCCTTCAAAGTGCCCTGGTTGAACACTGGCTCTTTAGGAGTACAGGGGAGAGAGTCACATCAGAGGAAACGTCACGTGACCAGGTTCTGAGGTGACCATGGGAAACGCAGGATGCCCGGTGACTATGAATGACATCTGCGATTGAGTTTTGGGTCTAAAGAGCGTGGAGTTGGGAAGGCAACACGGAGGTCACCCCAGGTTGGTGATCCGGAGCAGCAACGGGGGTAGGTGTGTCCTAAATAAATAGGACTCCGTTATGGGCACACACGAATGAGGGGATAAGAACAGAATCTTCGGGCTCCCAAAGTTGAAGAGCAGCCTTATCGAGTGAGCACCCAGTACATAGAGTTGCGGTGTGCTGAGGCAGGGAGCAAGATTTAGACCCATGGGAAGGGGCTTTCAGAACCATTCTTTCCTGTCTTACTCATGCCCAGATTTGCTGGTTATTTCAGTACATATCAAGTTCAAGAAGAACAGCAGAGATACTTACTATGCTCTATGTAAAGGTTTTCTGTTTTAATCTTTTTAAGAGGGTGAATTCCTTGAGTCCAAGGTCCTGTCTCAAGTCGTTCTCTGTGACTTCCAAAGTACCTGTCCTACGTTTCATCCTCAAGGTTTATTGAATGAATGAACGAATGAATGCCACTGTGAAATACTTCCACCCTGAGTCTCATTATGTAAACAGCGCGAGGTTACACTTTAGCAGTGACGGCGTGACCAAGACGCTTCGAGATGCTTTCTTTGTGCCGCAGGCAACGGATTCAGAGTATTTTGCCTGTCCTAGCGTTCTGGTGTTGTTTAAACAAACTGCTTGTCACCGCTAGTGCATTAAACTAGATCAGTAGTAGGGTATCGAGAGGTGAAGGTGAGCTCCGCATTTTGAGACTGCTCCTGGGCAATGACCAAAATTAGGATTGGGGCCTGAGGACTCAGACGTTTTATGGAGTATGTTACTCTCCAAAGAGAATTACAAGGTGCTTCAATACAGTAAAAGCAGTATAAAAATTAGTTCTTTTCATGCCTTGCTTACAAGGTTTGTGAGAGTTCTGAGTCCTTAAGGCTCTCTTTCAGGGTGTCTTTGTGTGTTCAAGTGCCGATAAAGACATCGATGTGATTCTGATTATTGGAAGGTAGAAAAGGATTCAAGTCTATTGAGGACCCACTGCATGTTAACCTCTGATGTACATTATCATACTTAAACTCTTACGATAACTCTTGTGGCAAATGATACCACTCCCATAATGGGAAGCCATCAGGTAGGTAATTTGACCAAGATTTATATCTAGTTCTATTTGACACAAAAACCAGAGTCTCTGTTCCCCGTCCAGGTTTTAGATCTCCGTGGTAGAAGGAGCAATAGAGTAACAGAGTGAAGCAAATAGAGTGAATGTCCAGGCCTCATATGTATATGTAAATAAGACCGTGATTGGTACCCAGCCCAGAGGGCTGCTGTGAGGATTACCTGGATAATGTATCCAGAGCCTGAAATCACCCCCTGGTCTGCTGTGCGCATGTGCAGAGCAGGGGCCACACCACGCTTGGCATCTTCTGGTTGTGATCCCATGGTTTTAGGTGAGCGATGGAATGGGGCTCCTGTAACGGAGTGAAATGGACGTGAGCTGAAGCTCCGGGACCGTGGATGAAGGCCTCAGCCGCGGACGCCCGCAGAGGAGCCTTTCCTCATTCTCAGACCGAGCGGGACCCTGTGACGGAACTTCTCATGACCGCGTCGGTGGGAAAGCTGAGTAGAAAAGGCCACGTTAGCCGCTGCGACTGGCATCTGCGTACGGCCGGAGCGTAGCTATAGACGCTAGCCGGGAGGGCGCGGAATGCGATAAAAACCAGACACTGAATAAGCACAGACCGTAGAGCCTCCTTAGGCTTGTGAGGATGCGGGCAGCGTTAAAGGGCACTCGGCAAAGAAAAGATACGATGAATTCCAGAAGCTCGCTCTGGGTTGTGTGTAGAGAATGGCTATGGGGGAGGGCCGGCAGGAGAGGGTTCCAGTAGCTCAGTCGGGATGTGACTTCTTGGGTGATGGAGGAAGAGATTGAACCAGGCAGACCAGTTTGCAAAACACTTGAGCTGCTTATAAAACCATCCAGACTTTGTAGGACTGGAGGTTGGCGTCAAAAGGGTATTTGGGACAGTGGACTCCTGCCTCTGGTTCAGAGAGCTGCACCCCTGTGGCAGCACTCTTAGGGTAGCCTGCAGAGGAAGAGGAGGGAGATGGTAGACACGTGGAATTTAAATGTCTGAGATGGACTGGTGTCAGTTATGTGGTCACGTGGAAGGGCAACTTAGAGGAGAGTCCCGGGCAGAGATGGAAGCTTGAAAATCTTCTGTGTATGTATTCAAGTCAATGAAACAGGACAAACAGGAGGTAAGCAGTGGGCAATTAGAGTTGATCCATGCGGTCACAATATATTATGGGAACTGGCCCATGTGAAAATGAGGGCTTAGACATCCCACAGTCTGTCACTGGTAAGCTAAAGAACTGCAAAACCTGGTTGGATAATTTATTCTGAGGCTGCAGGTCTCAGAACCAGGCTGTTATTTGCATGAGCTCTAGACTATGAAGGCCTGTGAACCAGGAACGTGATGGGTGTTCCAGGTTAAGGAGAGAGTATGAACGGGTCCTCCTGCCACCTTTTGTTCTGTTTGGATTCCCAGTGCATTGATTCAGGCTCACGGGCGTCACTGGTAGAACATCTTCTTCGCTGAATCGACTGGTTCAAATACTAATTTTTTCCCCCCCAGAAACATCTTTATAAACACTCCCTTTGAATGACAGTGTTTTACCAGCATTCTGGCTATCCCTTAGCTCCATTCACTCCACACCTAAAAAATTTTAAAGTAGATTGGAGGAGGTATGGGGTACAGCCTCTAAAGAATCAATCAAGGAGAGTTGAAATAGTGTGTTGTAAAAGACAAGCCCACTGGAAGTATGACAAGCACTCGCTAGGGATGTCTGATGTCTCCCGGCAACTTTGAAGAATTCAAAGAAGCCAGAAAGGAGATAAAGGTTAGGAAATACAAGAAAGGGTAAGCGTGTTTTGTTTTTGTTTTTTTCCCTAAAGGAGGGTCTCTATAGCAACACCAAATCACATCAACGTATTCAAAGAGAATCCTAGGTCATGGGTGACCAGTGACAGTATTCACCAAGGAAACTCACTCTGTGTTCTGTAGTCTGTTTGGGCTGCCATTTTTAAAATTTAAGTTTTTGGGAGAATTTTACCTCTAGGTACTATGTTTATATAATCTCCCCTGTGTCTCAGTCCGTCTCAAGCTCGTGACCTCTTCTTCTGTAATTACAATTGGCACACATAAATACAGACATTTATAACAAACCTGTGGAGGCCATTTAGCATTGCTTGTATGCATGTATGTTTAGGGCTGACCTCTTGAGACTGGGTGATGTGCTAGGGGGCTTGTCCCTGGAGACGACTAAGTCTCCCTCTCTCAGCAGACTCTGATCACCCATGGGTGATCTTCCTCTTCCTCTATGGGTAGGCCTTGTGAAATTCCCGCAATCTGAGTTGGCGTGTTAGCCGGTGTGGTCGTTGTTCAGGTTTAGGAAACTCTGTTGTTGAGATTCCATGGGTGCACGTGCGCTGATGTGTCTAGAGGACACTACCCAGCTTCAGGAGCCCTGGGTCTCAGACTCTTAGAGCTTTCCACCCCTTCTTCAGTGATGTTTCCCGGACCTCGGGTCACCGGTTTACGGTACCGATGTAGCAGTTTGGACCGTGCATCCCACGGCCTCCCTTTTTCTACGTTCTGACCAGTCGTGGATTGCTGTAGTAGCCCCCGTCTGCTGCAGAAAGAAGTGTGTTAGGCGAGGGGCGAGAGCACACTTATCTGCAGGCATAAGCATCTAGGACATAGTTGGAAATTATATTGGTTTAGGAAAATGGTAGTCTGCCATTTTTGACCTTAAGATATTACTGGAATCTAGTCCCTAAAGAAAACCAGCAAAGGACTCTCTGAAGAGTGCTAGGGCCTTGACAGGAGAGAAAGAAGTGGACCCATTAGTGCTGGAAACCCCAGGGGCAGGTGCGCACAGCGGTGGCCCTGCAAGGTGCTCCTTCCCTGCTCAAGATCTCCTCGGGCATACAAGCTGCAGAGCAGACGCTATCCAGAGAGACCAGCAAGGGAGTAGAAAGCACTGAAGCACACCCACAACAACAGAAAGCCTGGAGACCAGCTCTCTGAGCTATCCGATGCACTCCTTCACTCATAAACACAACAAACGACCTGGGATCGCAAGAATTTAAGGGAAAGCAGCAGCTAGGAGGGAGGGAGGGGGTCCATATGGGCAAACTCTCCAAACGGAAGATAGGACTTAGCAGCGAGATGCTCTGAAGAAGCCAATCCGATAGCCTTACGGAGAGTTTAAAAACACATCGTTCCACAAAACAACAAAAAGATAATCCCAAAATGAACAAGAGGGTGAGAAAAAAATGTTAATTGACGTTAAAAGTGTGTCTCGTCAAGTCCAAAGGAATCGAGGGAAAAACCACGAACTGCGGTTTGTGGTGCCTGTCAGCAAACCAGGGCACCAAAGTGCACGCCGACCTCCGGGCTCTCTCAACATTGCAGATACCTGTTACAGAGTCCATGCTGCCGCCCTGGCTCTTCTCACCCCACCCCCAAACTTCTCCAGCCCATGGGGATCCCTTCCCCCAGCTTCTCATTCCTATATAACCCTCACATCGCAGCCATGCGATGTCTCCCGCCCCCCACCTTCTGTTCCCCCGACCCCCAAACACACACGCACCATGTTCAGTAGATAAGCTACTTTCTCTCCTTCTCTGGACTCTTCCAGATGACTCTAGCTGTATCTCCCTCATGTCTACAATCAAAACCTTGCCCTCAACCACGCCTTGGGCTGGTCTTGTCCTCAGTTTATATACCTCTGGTGGAGGGGCATCTGGAAGAGTCCAGAGCAGGGAGAGAAAGCAGTATATATCAAATGAGCCTGAGGGAAAGACTGAATTGTTAGCCATGTTGAAAAATAAAAGATATACCCAAAGGTAAGTTTGTTGTTTGGGATGTGGCATTGAGAAATTATACCCGGGTGTGGGTCAGTCAGATAAAGAAATGGAAGACACGGTTACTTCTTGATTTACAATGGAAGGACAACCCGATAAATCCATTTTAAGTTGAAAATATCCTCAAGATGAAGACGTATTTAGTATATGTGACCTGCTGTGCTAGTCGGCCTTCTGAAACACCTGAGGTAATAAAGTTAAAGGATTGGGGGTGGATTTGGGCTCATGGGTTCAGAGCTTTCATCTGCTTGCCCGTCTACTCTGGGCCTGTGGGACTGCCGTTTGCATGGCAGTAGCGCATGGCCGAGTAGACGTGTTTATCTCATGATGTTCAGGAAGCAAAAAGAAACACAGGAGAGGTTCCTTCAGAAGCCGGCTTCCGATGACCTAAAGGTTCCTCCACTTCCTACCGCTGCTGCAGGCTGACAACCAAGACCTCAGCACATGGCTTTGGGGGGGGACACTCAAGACCAAATTTTGTCCAAGCCCCGCAGTTTATCCACGCAGCAAACTGCAGAGAACTGTTTTCCCCTCATGACTGCATGGCTGACTGGGACCTGGAGCTCAGTGCCCACTGTCTCAAAGGATTCATACCCAGCCCAAGAAAAGACCAAAATCTAAAGTATAAAATCTACTGAAGGCTGATGGGTATTGGATCGTTTAAAGTATCGTTTTAAGTAGGGAGCCATCTGTAAAGGGGGAGGTTGGGCAGTGTAGACCAAAAGGCCTATAATGGCTTTGAATAAACACAGGAAAGAGAGATGGCTTTAGATAATGGCAGGGAAACATTTTTTACTTGAAGGAAACTGCGTGCCTGTTGATCGAAGTGGCCCTCTGTATACTGAATGTGATGAGTTTTAAAAGCTACCATGTCTAATCTCATCCTGACCGTTTTAGCTTGGTTTCTGTTGCTGTGATAAAATCACTGGTGAAAACCAACTTCGGGCGGGTATTTTAGCTTGCAGGTTGTAGTTCATCACGTAGGGAAGCCAAGGCAGGAGCTGGAAGCTGCAAACATGGGGGAACCCTGGTTACGGACTTGGTCAGCTACCTAAAGTACACAATCCAGGTTCACCCACCCACAGTGGTCTGGGCCCACCTACATCAATTAACAACTAAGAAAACCCCGCAGAGATTTGCCCATAGGCCAGTCTGATGGAGGCAAACCCCTTATCTGAGGTTCCCTTCCCCCAGGGTGTCACGCTGACAACTAAAGCTAACTTAGAACTAATGAAGTTTCTGATCAGTATAAGTAGAAAAAGTTTGTTCATAAGGTACTATTAGCTACAAGGAAATGAGAAACAAACGAATCAGTAGCAAGCTGAGGTCAGGGGAGAAATGTCCTCGCCGGTCAGTGGGAAAAATGAGTCTGAATTCGGAATTCACACAATGAAGTGTGAAAGCCAAAGTCTTAAAATGAATCCCCCTGACTTGAAATGCAGGTCCTCTTTGAAATTCTAGGACCTTAATTTCCTTAATTCCGAACCAATTCTTTGTCTGTTTTTTCTTTCTATTCTGTCTTTTCAGTCTTGCGATGCTGTCACAGGAGACTGGCTATTAGACCCTGTGCCAGTCTCTTAACTTCTTACGTTTTGTTTCTGAATCTCTCTATGTTACGACTCAAGCGATTTCTACAGCTCTGTCTCCCGCGTTCCTAACTCTTCCTTCGGCTGACTTTTCCCGTTTCAATGGCTGGTATTTTTCTTTTTTTTTTTTAGAATTGCTTTTGCATAAACTAAACTTTCCTCCTTTTGCAACATCCTTTATAGACGCTATTTCTTATTTGGTTTTTTAATTACCACTTTAGAAGCCTATTTTATATCACTACATTACTTCGGAATCTTGTTCTGTCTTGTGCCTACTGACATTCATACTGGTGATTTTCCACGTGTGTTTTGAACTTTCATAATCTGGGGTCCTGGGCTCAGGTGTGTGAGCTGCCTTGCACAGATATACTTCTGGAGTTGGTGGGCGCGTTCTCATGTGTTGGTTCCATGTTTCTCGGGATTCATGCGTTCTGGAACAATTTCCATGTTGTGTCTCTGCTCAGTCTGTGCTTAACAGGTTGGCAACTCACCTACTGGAATTTTCAAGTACCGTCATGCCTCTGCCGATATACGGGCTCAGTAGTGTCTGGACGAATCTAGCCGTAAGCTTCTCAGAACGTGTCTATCGGCAACATAGAGTGTTTTATGGCATTTTTAGAAAAGCCAGCCAGTCCTTCCTTATTTTATGGTCTAGGAAAACAAAGGCCAAACAAAGTTGTGCTGAGACCCAGTGCAGAGCACAGTAGAGAAGATGAATCTCTTCGTGGTTAATATACATTTTAATTTGCTGTGGATGGTGCCTAATGCCAAGTCGGAAGTGCACCCTTCTATTGATTCTGCTAGTAGTTTTGACTGGGGCTTGTATTTCAGGTACCCGGAACGTGGCATTCTGACCTCAGTCTTAGACGGGTTTAGGTATTATCAAGTACTCTGGTGGCTTGAGCTCTTTCATGCTCAGTTAAATTAAGGCATTAATGTTCTTTCTAGTTACTGCTCCTAGAAATACTTGGCAGATCTTCCGTTGTCAATAATTTACTTCTGTCCTCTCTCCTCCATTTAAAAAAAGCATGCAATCTGCTTACAAATACCTAAATCTTCCTGGTGACTGCGGCCTCATCTTGAGGTTTTTTTGTTTTGTTATGCTTTGTTTATTCCCGGGGTGAGCTGCAAAGTATCTGCTATGTTCTGTGTCCATTCCTTCCTTTATTCCTCCTTCCTTCCCTCCTTTTTTCATTCTTGTTTCTCAACTTCTTTTTCTTTTCATATTAGGTGAGGGAAACTTTCAGGACGTGTGTGTGTGTGTGTGTGTGTGTGTGTGTGTGTGTGTGTGTGAGGTTTCCGAGAACTCCATTCCTTTCCGTGTTTTGCAGCAAGCATTCACAAAGGAAGAGATTTCAAATTCATCGATCCAACTCAAAGCAAATGGTAATGATGTGTTTTGTGTTCTGTTTCAGAACAGAGCGTTCTGAACATCCGAACCAAGTGGAAGAGCCTTAGGCTGAAGGTGCTGTGTGTTATTTACACTGAAGAAGCTCTTGTGTAGACAGGAAAGCGCTGACAGGTCAAATGGACCCCGTGGAACTGAGAAATGTCAACATCGAGCCTGACGACGAAGAGAGCAGCAGCGGAGACAGTACTCAAGACAGCTACAGCAGGATGGGAAACTCCGAGAAGGCAGCCATACGCAGGTACGGGATGAACAAGGCCAGGCTCTGGCAACATAGGATGGGCCAGAGGCTTGGAACACCGGGGTCTTGTCGGAATGATTGGATTTGTCATAGACATATGTGAGATAGCAATGTGGATGTTAACACCACCCTCTGATCGGAAGTTGAAGTCTCAGTGTCCTTGTCTACGTTGCCGACATAACTTACCGTAGTTGACTGGCATTAGCCACTTGTTCATGTTGTCTTTTGGGGGGGCTCTCCCTCAGATTCTTCCTCCTTTGACTATACTTTCAATGTTGTGTGTCTCCAGAGAGTTTTCTGGTTGGTTTTTGTTTGTCGAAAGGCATGCGGTCTGTGCAAGTCTCCAACACAAACTATCATGGGATGTCCCGTTAAATATACAGCATATTCTCAGCCTGGGAAACCGTCTGAGTTCCAGGTCATTATAGTCATCCATCACTGCATTCTCTGCAGAACTGAGGTAGCTCAGCCACCTCATTTCTAATAAGGACTTCTCAGCCCCTTCACACTGTCGGGGAAGGGTGTACAGGAGGGGGCTGTGTTGTTCCTACAGATGGCTGGTGCAGTGAGTTTTAAATTGTTGGACTCGAAAGGGGTAAATCAGGGGCAGTTTCTAAATCCAGTGGCTCTTGAATGTGCTAAAACACATGTCACTGGAGTCCTCAGAGTTGTTGCCTGACTGGGGGAAGATTTGCACTTCTGTGTCAAGTGTAAAGTAGCAAAGCGGCACATATTTTTCCAAGGAATAAGTGCCTGTTTGGAATATAAGGTGATATTCAGCAATTCTGTGTTCCCTTTCCTCCACATCATTGCTCTTAGTGTGCAGGCCCAAATCTGAGGCTCTTTTGATTCTGAAGGGAATGCAGGCAGGTGTGAGTTCTGCAGGGCATGGCTGAACTGAAGTGTAATACACTGCAGCTGGGGCAGCTCAGGAAGGAAGACACGGAAGTATATTCATAAGTCCAAACTCTGCCAGACCTCTGCTGAGGGAACCACTGTCCTGGCCAGCAGCACACTGGACAGTGGAATCCTGAGCATCTCAGCTCAGGTGTTTTTATTCTTTCAGAGCTCCTCAGGTGTTCTACTGATAGCATGTGCAGATCATTAGCAATTAAACATCCACCACAGAAACCCAACACCTGCAAACAATACAAAATGACAAGGCCTATGCATTCCTTTTTCCAACAGTGCACAAAAGCAATCATTTTATATACAACTAAAAATAAACTTCCGCAACAATACCCCTTTTCTGTTTATAAAAAATTGCTTTACCTTTGCAACACAGTTTAGCACTACATCAGCAAAACACTACACCTCTTTACAAGAGGAACAATCACGAGTTGCTAATGCACAGACCAAATGAAACCAGACATCTAGCAAGCTGTTCACAATGTCTTTGGTCAGCAGAAAAACATTATTAATGCCCAATTATCTATAATTCACTCATGGTCTTCTAGGGTCCTCCAAAGGGCTTGGATCACTTCTCTGGCTCTGCCCTCTGCAGCACACACAGCTTGTCCTCCAGGCTCTGGCTGGCTCCCCTCCACTGCTGCTGCTCTTGGTGGTCATCCCATGGTACTGGCATCTTCAGAACGCTGGGGTCTTCTGCTACAACTGGGCTGCACTTTCACCAATAGCCTCTCCTGGGATCTCTTCATGGTGCCCAGCCTCAACTTTTTTACATTATCCCCTCAACTGGGCCTTCAATTACTACTAAGGCTGCACCTTCACCAGTGTCCTCTCCTGGCCTCTCACAGTGCCAAACCTCAGTTTTCCAAAGACCCCTTCGTGCCTTCAAAACCAGCACCACCTGGGTAACTCTTACAGTACCAAGTTCGGCTGCCAGCAGGAAATACAACCTTAGCCAGTATTGGAAGACAGTTTCTGTATGCTAACCCTAAGGAAACACTCTTCAGATTTTAAGATAGAGTCGGGTTTGCAGGAAAACAACTAGTCCTTCTCTGCAGGAAGGGTTCCCTCACGGGTGAAGCTCTAGTCACCATCACCAGTGCCTGGAGCACTTATAGTCAGGTTTGCAGGAAAAACAAACTGCTCAGTTTAACTAAGTGGCTTTATGGCTCTAAACCTAGGCTTCCACAGCAGCGGGGGTCCTGGGCCCGTGGGAAGAATGTCCAGTTGAAATGTTCTGGCAGTTTGGCATTCTTTTTCACCACCCCTGTGGGTAAACATATCCCTTCTTCATAGACCTCAAACACAAGACCCACTTGGGCTTCACGCACACAAAAAGCCATCAACAAACTCAGTTTCTAGAACAATACGCTCTGTGTTTTTGTTTCCTGTGCCCTGGGTGCTGCCAGTGGTCAGAGCGAGTGTTGGCTCCAGGACCAGGAAAAGCTGTCAAAACCTTGCTTCTTTCCTGCTCCCAGCTGAATTTTTTGTTTTTTTTCCATAAAAATAATCTTTCTCCAAAGGCCTCTTTTCTGTGGCTCTCACCTCGGAGCTCTTTTCCTTATTTATGGATTACAAAATCTTTTCTCTTCACAGAGGCTTATTTCCTTTCTCTCCTCTTCCTTCAGGAGCCTTCAATTAATACCTTAATCTCTATATATTACCAGACTCTGTGAGGTCTGGAGTCTCTTCTTCTTCTTCTTCCTTGTCTCCACGTTGGATTAGCTGTCATGATGCCCTGCCCCATGTTGGCACACCCCTTGTAGCAGTATGCTGCTACTGCTGGGGTGTCTCACCAAAGAAGACAAGAAGGCATATTTCATAATTGCAAACACTGCCAGACCTCAGCAGAGGGAACCACCATCCTGGCCAGTGCCATACTCAGCCGACAGTAGAACCCTGAGCGTCTCAGCTCAGGTGCTTTTATTCTTTCAGAACTCCTCAGGTGTTCTACTGATAGCACGTGCAGATCATTAGCAATTAAACATCCACCACAGAAACCCAACACCTGCAAGCAAGACAAAATGATAAGGCCTAAGCATTCCTTTTTCCAACAGTGCACAAAAGCAATCATTTTATATGCAACTAAAAATAAACTTCCACAACACTGAAGGGTCCCAGGAACGGCCCTGGCGTCTGCAGCGGATGCTATTGTTCAGCTTCGCTCCTCCTCTCAGCAGCTCACAACAGCATGCTTTCTAACTGCTGGCTCATGCATGAGAAGTCATCTTCGTGACTTTACATTCACATTTAATAGATGGCTTGGTATTTGGTTTGGAATGAATCTGTAGTTGTACATTTAAAAAAAAATTCAACATACTGCCGTTGCTTGAGACCATTTTCCTCATGGTTTTGATAGATGTTGGGTCTGAGGCGGTCTCTCGCATATTTTGTATAACCTCCGCCTGTTTCACGTCTGCATCTCATTTCATGCCAAAATAAGAACGTGCAAATGCCACGGAAAAACAGTAACATGCTCACTTCCAAATTCTACGTTTTCAAAAGCCCTCATGGAACGGAGATTTTGATTTGTTGAGGGAAGTGAACCCGGAGTGTTGGACATGCCTGTGTTTAGATCTCACAGAAGAAGTGTTTGTTAGCTTTATATTCCTTCATCCCATTTTATCCTATTATCCCAGGTTCCAACCGTGAACATCACATAGCAGCCCCTACGTGACTAGTATATTAAACATCACAGAAAGACGGTAGACGGACTGTAGACAGAGAAGGAGAGGGCTCCGTACCTCTTGCGGCAAAGCTAGGAGGTGCTCTCTGTGTGTACACTCGGGGGCTGTCTGCTCCGTGTTCCTAGAAACACGCAGAAAGCTCTGTGAGTGGGCCTGTCCTGTTCTAGCTGTACATTGTGTTGAGCTCTCTTGTCCAAGAGTCGCCTGACAGCATCTCTTCCCACAAGATCTATTTGCTGTGCCTCTTCCCTATCAGAGTATTTTCAGGATTCGCTCCCATCATAAAAGACAGTCTGTAAGATCTCCTGGATCAATTCATTTTCCATCTTATGAAAGGGGATGGCATCAGTGGTTCGTGCAGTTTCCAGCCTGTGCCTAGGCAGGTCATCATTGTAATGAGCCTCTAGGACTCGTGCTTTATATCTATATCTGTCTATCTGTCTATCTGTCTATCTATCTATCTATCTATCTATCTCCTATCATCTATCTATCATATATATATATATATGTATGTATATATATCCTATCATCTACCTATATCTCATATATATAGCATATATATATGCTATCCTCTAAGATATATATATATATATATATATATATATATATATATATATATATATATCTCCCATCTATCTATCTATCCCTCTCTCTCATCCATCCATCCATCTGTCTACCTACCTTTGTCCTACTGGGACTGTCTGATGTCCGGAAGGAGCACAGGAGGAGTCTGGCAGGTGGACACGTGCTCTTTCCCTTTGCAGTTGCCTTTCCTTTAACTAGGACCAAGGAAGCTCCTCCCACTGGGATACTTGGGGCATCAGATGAGAGGGGTGCCTGAGCATTTAACAGATATTTATTGCATAGGTAAAATTAGAGGGCGTGTGACTATCTAGAGCCCTTGCCGACAGAGGGTTCATCTCTGGCACCATAAAAATGTAACAAACAATGACAAAAGCTCCATCTCATTATGGCATGACAGTAGCTTTACAGTCTCAGGACCGTGGCTCTGTGCCCTCTCCTTGGAAGGGCTCCTAAGAGGGGGCAAATTTAGGCTCAGCTAATCTCTTTCTTGCATAGCCTGGGGTGGGGGAGAGGGAGTGGGAGGGGAGGTAGCATGCACAGTTTTCAACTGCAAGTATTTCTTCCTTATAATAGTCTCTCCCTCCCCAAAACCGTTCATCAAGGTTTCAGTGGTCGTTCTAGAGAAACATGAGTGTGAAGGAAGAAAAGAAAGAACATTTTGGGAATCGTCTTCCCTGCTTCCGTTTGTTAGACTGTCCTGAACTTCACAAGTCAGAGCATTTACTGGGATGTTTTCACCGTCTGTCTTTCCTTTCCTGTGCTCCCCCAGTCAATTTGCTAACGAAGATGCTGAAAGTCAGAAGTTCCTGACAAATGGATTCTGGGGGAAGAAGAAGCTGGCCGATTACGGGGATGAACATGTAAGTGGCCTCTGCTTTTGGAGGTAAACAGGACGGAGGGCGACTGATTTACCGAGGTCTCTGTGGGAAAACAGTGTGATTGAAATTTTCCAAGGCTTCATCAGCACATTCTCTGTTTATTCAGGGCCTTACTGGAATAAAGGCTTGTTTTCCCCGTTTGCCATATGGCCGCATGAATCATTTATGAAATTTATTTGTCTTTTCAAGAAATCATTCTAACCCAAATGTAATGTGCAGCCATACCTGTTTTCCCTTCTCTTGAGTGCTCAGCTGTATTTCTAATTTTTCCTGGGGACCTACGCCGAAGCTAAGCCTTGCATTCCGTTCAAAATTACATGTTCTTCTTGACATTCTTTGTAATTAATGGCTTTTACTCGCTATGATTGTATTCTTCTGTTTGGGGCCACAGTCTCTTCCAGGAGAGCTGATGTAGGAAGAGTAGCCAAAGGAAAGGCTGACCTTTTGCAAACGTCTGCTCATGTTGTCCCTCTTTTCTCTAAGCACCCTGGAACAACATCCTTCGGAATGTCCTCATTCAACCTGAGTAACGCCATCATGGGCAGTGGGATCCTGGGCTTGTCGTACGCCATGGCCAACACAGGAATTGTCCTTTTCATGTGAGTGAACGTCCGTGTCTGTGTTTAGTGTCGCGTCTGTATGGAGCCTGACACCTGACGCCAGCTCTCTGTGAACAAGAGTAATCTGAGAAAGCGTTCGAGTGAATTGCTCTTGCTTTTCTGCAAACCTGCCACCTGAGGGATAGCTGGTGGGGTTCAGTCACGGTGCTTGCTCATTCAACCATTTTTAATCGAGTGGCAGAATGCTTGTGTATTCAACCACCAAAATGTTGCTGCGGCCCCGTCGGTCCGCAGAAAGAAGAAACCATTTCACAGACTGTCTCAGACAGTTGCTTAAAATAACACAGTGATCAGAAAGATCCCTCCTCACCTCAGTCCCACTCCCTGCAGCTCTGGGCACCAGACACCACCACACTGGCCTTTGCATATGGCCTCGGAGCCCTTTCTTCTCCTCGTCGTTTGGTTAACTCCTTACATCTCAGCTCAGCCTCACCTTAATGCTGCCTTCCGTGACCTCTGCGACGGGGTCAGTGTATTGTACACGTGCCTCAATTGTGTGCTTGTCTTATTTAGTATCTGGCTCCCTGGTTAGGTAGAAGACCCAAAGAATTGAGCCCATCACATGCCCTTTCCCAAAGCCCAACACATGCCTGACACGGAGAATATTTGTGGGGTGACTGAAGCTTATTTATAATCTGGCTGCCATCACTGCGCGTGGCCGAAGGCTGCCTGAAAGTAGCCGCATCCCACAGCTGACCAATAGGACGGTCCGATAGGGGGCCTCGCCTGTGACAGACAAGCGCAGGCGTTTGCATGGTTTCACGCCGTTCGGTATTTTCCAGGACACGCTTGTCAGTAGTCGCATTCTTCACGAGCATAGAGTTGCACACCAGGAGTCACGTGACCACGGACCTTGGTCCGGGACGTGGTGCTAGAGAGCTAACTGTCTAAGAATGCGGCGCTTCTACTTTAAACATATGCAGTTCCTGTTCTGACATCACATATGATTTTGTCATCACACAGCTATTTAAGGACTGAGAATCAGAGCTATAAATATTTATCTTGCATCAAATGACCTATTTCATGCATAACAGTCTTCAGCTGAATGGGTTTTTATACCAACTTCAATCAACTGTGTTTGCAATCAATTAGCCGTTTACCGTCCCACAAGTAGGCTCATAATATACATTCGTCTACCCAGATGCTTTTGTAATGAACACAGCCTTTGAGACAAGAGGCTGCTTTCTCATTACTCATTCGTGCCATGCGAAGTAATTAAGAAATTATCACAGGTCATCGATGAGCAGAAAGAGAAAACGTTTTCCCCACCATGGAGAGCACTGCGTTCCACATTTCAAACGAAGGCGTTAACTTGACCGGACCCATCGCATCGGTCCGCAGCGTAGGATGAGCTCTGCGTGTCTAAGAAGCGTGGGACAGGTTCGGCCGTCCCCCTTAGATCACAGCGAGTGGAGCAGCAGTCCATCATTGTGCCGCGCCATGCGTGTGCTTAAGATACAGGGATGCTCATTATTTTGCCGCAGAACGCAATTATGTGACCTGAATTATATAACTCTTAAGACAGACATATTCGCGCTGCACAGAGGAGCGAGCCATTGATTCGATGGTTCCGGCAGACTTAGTTTCTGGGGTACAGGGACACGTACGGCTAGAGTAGCTGTAAGCGTGAGCTCTAAGCGCTCTTCGGTCTGAATGGAAATGAGCAGCAGTGCTCTCGCTGGGACGGCCAGGTAAACTGAGGGGAGACGCGTTAGCAAGTACAGTAAACAAAGGGGGAGACTGCTTTTTAAGATTCCAGATGCCAGAGCTCTCCCTCCGTTTATGATCAGGACAGCAATGTCCACGTTCGTTTCTATTAGTTTGCAGCCCAAGATGACCTTGAATTAATAATCCTCCTGTCTCAGCTTCCCAAGCGTAGGGATCACAGGGGCATGCCGCCATGCTTGGCTCCAGCCACACTCTTATTTTCATGCTCCAATTCTTGATTTTGGGGAAATGCTGGTCAGTATCAACAGACAGAAGCCGTTCACGCATGAGACGTGATTCCATTTGGAAGCAAGGAACAGGCCAGCTGTCTGCACTCACCCTCTTCTGCTTTCTCTGCTGTACCCGGCCCTCCAGTTAACAAAGTACCTTCCCTTCTAATGTGCAAGACCAGCAGTCAAAAACTGGGAGCGTCTAAGCCTAGGTTCAGTCAGGTTCTGGAATACCGTTGTACTTCTCCATGTTGATGCAAATATGGTCCTCACACACCTGGACACTGGGTGCATAGAGGAGATATGTTAATTTTATGCACATTAGCATTTCAGTTGTGAGGTGTATTCCGCTATAGTGCAAGACGCTTCAGGTAGTCGTTGAGGCCTGTAAAGTCTAGAAAGTGCTAGTTGTGTGACGTGTGTGTGGCTGTGTGAAAAGAATCTCCTGGACTCCTCCAAGTCCATAGACTTTTGCAGAGTTGATGATCGAAGAGAATTACCACTGTATTTTATTGCAATGGTTATCATAATGGTGTGTCTCCTGTTATAAAACTTGTCTCCTTTCTGTTCCGTTCCAGAATCATGCTGCTTGCTGTGGCAATATTATCTCTCTATTCGGTTCACCTCCTGTTAAAGACAGCCAAGGAAGGAGGTATGCTGCCCTCGAGTCAACATCCCAACCAACATCATCCCAGCCCACAGGCTGTCTTCCTAGTTTGATTCTCACGGCAGAGTCTCTGTACTTACACAGCATCATAAGCAGAGGGACGTTAGCTTCATGGTTCTTGTTTTTGTTTTGTTTTTTTCTTTCCTGGCCCTCCAGCAATATGGTCTCTCAAGACTTTTAGTTAATTGGGCAAGATGAAAGCTAACTGGCTCAAGCTCAAGCGAAACGGGGGAAAACTTTCAGGAAACCGTAGAGATAGCCGCTGTTACTAGTGACTCACAACTCAAGCGAACGGAGCCATGGCTTCTGTTTGGAGAGCATTTGACACGGCTCGTTGGTTTGTGAGGTCTTGCTCTTTGGTTTTATCATGTCTCTGTACTGTTTAGTTACATGCTTAATATTCCAGTGTAGAGTTCTATAAAGAAATGCTAAAGGCGTGAAAACAATTCTGTAACGTGGCGATTTTATCTTCTCTTATAGGGTCTTTAATTTATGAAAAATTAGGGGAAAAGGCATTTGGATGGCCTGGGAAAATTGGAGCCTTTGTCTCCATTACAATGCAGAATATTGGAGGTAAGGGGACAGCTTGCTGTGGACCACTTGAACTTTCTATATGTCGCTCAATAAGCAAATTAACAGCAGAACTTCTGGCTACAAACAAGCGCTTTGCAGAAAAACAATTGCATTCTAGTTTTTAATCTCACCAAACCCCCTCTAGCACCGCCACCAGCTGGACCAACCAGGGCCCTGAATGTGCATGAACTCTCACACTAAGCTATCCCCACAGCTCCTAGTGTATGTGTGTTTATCTTTTGTAGGCATCTCCAGAATCACTGGGATTGTCTTTTTTTTTTTTTAAAAAAAAAACTGGATCAGGACCATAAGCATCTAAGCCCATCAAAGAGACTGCTCTATGTCTGGCTAAAATCTTTAGCCTTATGGAAATTTAAATTATTGAGCATTTTGTCAGATCATTTCATACTTGCTCCAGTTTGTGACAGCTGAGATAAGCAGACCCCAGTGTGTTTAGCCCTGAACTCCCTGAGCTGATCGATGATGTTATGGCTGTTCAAAGTATGAATACAGGCAGTGCCACACTCCAGGTGTGGATCAAAGCAAGCTCTGTGTCAAGCCAAACACAAGCAGTGTGGCTTTAAGAGAGTGTGGGTGCATATTAGCACCCCAGAAAATGCTCCCACTTTGACTATTTCATGTGAGCAGTGATTTGGCATAAGGGAAGCCACTTGTACGTCTTAAATTAGCAACTCCACATTTAGAACACTTATTTTTTTCAACCCTGAAAAAATTGGCATGCACCACCGATGTTTTAACACTAGCGGGATGATGTTGACATTACTGAACGGGTCTGTATCACCCTGAATTTTCAAACACATTAACGGTGGTGACATCACTGAGAGTCAGCAAGCAGTTAAAAGCTCTAAAATTGAATGGTCCCTCGACGAGCCAGCTCATCAGAAACGTCTCCTGTTTATGCTCTGTAAGATTCTGCTGTAGCCATGGACTCTGTAAAGATTAACCAAATCATGTGGACAGAAGACAGAGCGGGTATTGGTGGAATCGTTTCCCTTTGACCGTAGAGAAAAAGCAGTGGTTCCGGAGTTAGGGACTTGTGTTTTTCATGTGCTGCATGTGTCATTGAGTTTCTCAAAGTCCTGATGCTGCAGGACAAGGTAACAACATACGTTTGTCATCTCCAGATGATCAAACCAGGTAATCCTCAGAACACAATAGTGTTAGAAATGATCGGCGCTTGTATTTCCCTCATGGGAGCTTAAGGACTAATTTGAAACTAGTCAGAGTTCAGAGCACAACTTGGATACCCGTCGCACAGCCGTACCAGAAGGGTATAACACATGGCGTGTGCGTAAAACCGGCCTCTCCCTTTGTGGTGGTGCTGGAGATAGAACCTTGATCCCTGTGCACCCCAGGCAAGCCTTCTACCCACTGAACAGCCTCAACCCTGCCGGCTTTATTTTTAACTGCCCTCTTGACCATGTGTCAAATTTAACAGATTAGTATCAAATCCCACTGACTGGTGGACTTCAGAAAGGAGCGTCGCACAAATCCCTCCAATCAGAGGCAAAGCGGTCCTGTTTTACGTGTGAATACTCGTATACAGGGAGAGGTTTTATAGATTTTTATATATTTTCAAAATAGTGCAGATGAAATTTGACCCTTTCTGTAGTTTTTCTTGACCAATGGGAAGCTAGAATGGAAGACAATAAAATCCAAAGCCATAACAGAGAAAACGGAGGAAAGGCCGTTGCCTCATTCACTCTGTCTTCCGTCTGGAAGACTTTCGGTGGTCACTGCTCCGCGACTCTCTGTGTAGCTCTGGGAGAGCACAGAGGACCAGACTGGTGTCACGTGGGGAAACCAGAGCGACAGGAGTGTCCGGAAACCTGCTTTACCTCTCGGCTCCCTTGTCGTGGCCTCTGCCTTCTTTTGTCAGACCGCTGCCCGTGGACACACTGGACACAGGGCGTGATGATCTCTTAACTAGCAAGACTGAAAATGTGGGACCCTCCATGTACTTAGAACCCCAAGCTGGATTTCACCCAGAGTTGGCACAGACAGCGTTAGCAGCAGCCCCCTGTGTAAGAGCTGAAAGAACAAATGCCTGCTTCTGAAGAGAACCTGGAAGCCTTGCCGAGTGCATGGGGCCCTCTCGCTCTGTGTTGGGAATGAGACGCTCCTCTTCCCGAGGAGAACGGAGGTTCCAAATGCCCTGGCTTCTTCCGACCCGCAAGGGTTGACAGTGTGAGTTCACCACCAGTAAGCTGTCACTTTGTCCATTTCAGCCATGTCAAGCTACCTCTTCATCATTAAGTACGAACTGCCTGAAGTCATCCGAGCGTTCATGGGACTTGAAGAAAACACTGGGTACGCCTTCCATTCTCTCCGCGCTCCCAGGTGGCTCTTTCTGTTAGTCTTGTCTATTCCCAACACCCTCTCTCTTTCTCTTCTAGGGAATGGTACCTCAATGGCAACTACCTCGTTGTATTTGTGTCTGTGGGAATTATCCTTCCGCTTTCTCTCCTCAAAAACTTAGGTAATTAATTCACCATCTGACGGAAAGTGTGTTTGTCTTTACTTCGCATTCTAATGGGCAAGCTGTTTTCAGATACGATAGCCACCTTCCAAAATATGTCTATTGATTCCTAGGCTACCTTGGCTACACCAGTGGATTCTCCCTCACGTGCATGGTGTTTTTCGTCAGTGTGGTGAGTGCTTCGTTGACACGATCCTATCCTCGTGCCTTGGGGAGCATGCCACGTTTCATTAGTGTCCTCGTTTTTCTCCAGGCGCCTCACTGGCATGAAATAGTCCCGCCATCACAAGCGATTTCATTGTGTTCTAATTTGGAATGAGAAACAGACAGTCATAGGTTTAAAAATAGTTGACGTAGAATGCCAAGGTCATAGGAGGTGGTGTATTTTAAGCTTTCTGGGTGACTATTTGGACAAAGGACTTATGGTAGTGATCCAGTATTTAAGAAGGTAGAAATAGCAGACTCAAGTAGGCTGGGGCCACAGCTGTACGTACCAACCTTTCTCTGCTCCACTCTCTACCCAGTAAGAGAGGGTGACCGGAGTGGAATTAAAGAAGAAGTCAATTCACACGAAGGAGAGATTTTCTGAAACATCATAGATGCAAAATTTCTAAGTCATTCCCCTCAAAGAGGTAAAGAAAGATGAAAGAATTTTTGGTGGCTCGTGCCATGAGAAGTTTAGTATGAAATATAATGAAGAAATGATCTTTGTCACTGAAGAGCCAGGAAGGCCTGGAGTAGACTCACCGAGGCCTGGCGCTACTGATTAGAAAGTAGCACTGGCTATCAGAGTCCCAACTCTTGCCTTTCAACGGAGGCTAAAGGAGTCTCCACGGCCCAGCGGTCTAAGGGAATCCCCAGCTGACTTCTCTTACCTGAACCCCGCAAGCCACACGGATGGGTTTCTTTCCCATTGCTTCCCTCTCAAAGCGTGACTCTTTGTTCCCTTTTGTTTTTGCTGTTTCAACTTTTAATGACTGGCTCTTCTTAGGTGATCTACAAAAAGTTTCAAATCCCATGCCCTCTGCCTGCCCTGGATCACGATGTTGGAAATCTGACGTTCAATAGCACACTTCCAATGCACGTGATTATGTTACCCAATAACTCGGAGAGCGCTGGCGTGAACTTCATGATGGATTACACTCAACGCAACCCCGCAGGGCTGGATGAGAACCAGGCCAAGGGCTCTCTTCACAGCAGCGGCGTAGAATACGAGGCCCACAGCGACGACAAGTGTCAGCCTAAATACTTGGTCTTCAATTCCCGGGTAAGTGACAGACTCCCACCCCTAATGGGCTGAGCACCGTGGTCTCTGGGTTTTATCTCCTCAACTGAGATGCTCTGGAATCACCCTCTACGCTGGACCCCCAAGCATGGGCCCATAAACGGTGCTGTGTTTGTTTTACAGACGGCCTACGCGATTCCGATCCTGGCATTTGCTTTCGTGTGCCACCCCGAGGTCCTCCCCATCTACAGTGAACTTAAAGAGTAAGAGAGCCGTCGCTCTAGCGCTCTAGTTTGATTTGCAAACGTGTTCCTCTATTAAAGATGCTTTATGAGCAGGCGCACCTATAGTTCTCTGAGCAGCGGGTGGTTTGTGCTACAGCAATTCACTGGTCATGGTTTCCAACCAAGCCTTGAGTGAGCCGGCATGCTGGACTGTTTTCTCTCCTGTCCCTCGACCGTAGGGTTCAGGGGAGGACTTCCCGCTGGCGGAGGATGAGATAGTGGGTGTCTTGATTTTGGCAGGTGTGTAGGTTTGGATGTGGATTTCGTTGAGACCGGAAATGACGATACTCAGGATAACCGGGTGAGGGCAGCCTCCCTAAGCATCTGCTGCCACTCATGCTCGGTCCTCGCCTTAAAGGTGTTCATAAGAACAGGCGGTCTTGTGTGTCTAAATAGTCCCTTCCCGTGCAGGGATCTGTGATTCATTAGTCATCATCTCCTTTGAGGTTGCTGACATCTCTTTTGAGTGAGGTGGAGCTGAACCCGTTCTAACAGCTGGGGCATCGTACAATGGTGCTCAACTTTTTAAACCCTAGCATTGGCGAGACCTTGTCCTGTAAATTCTGATTTACCTCATAAAGTTCTAGAACACTTTGAGCTATTTGGGGGTCGGGGGGATCTTAGATTTACTTTGTGAATCACATACTTGTGTACTCCATAAGCTGAAGATAGGGTGAGTGCTACCTATACTGGTTTCTAGAAACTTCCATGTGACAGTATAGCATTTTCTCAATAGTCAGCTCTTGGTAGTAGGGCTTTGCTGATTCTCTTGGTAGTTTTCTCCACTGAATCCTTCCTAGTGTGAAATGGGAAAGCTTTTACCATAGGAGCCAGCTTGAAGCGCACATTGATCACATTTATTTCCTGTGGACGAGCTTCCTTGACCTCAGTTAGATAGACCACTGCTGGATTAAAGAAACAGTGTTGAAGAGAAATGAAAACAAATCTTCCTTAGCTCTCTGAGATGTACTTAAGCTGTAAGCTTCATGTCTACAGTCTGCTTTTATAATAATTTTTATTTTAATTTTAAGTTATATTTCTTAAAGAAGTTTTTAAAACGAAGCACAGTGTTCTTTTCCTTCCCAGTCGGTCCCGGAGAAAGATGCAGACGGTGTCTAATATCTCCATCACTGGGATGCTCGTCATGTACCTGCTCGCTGCCCTCTTCGGCTACCTGACTTTCTACGGTATGTCACCCTGTCCCAGTCGGACTCAAGGTGGTTAGGCTCATAATGCACCTGGGCACATAAAATTCCTTTGAATTCCTCTTGTGAGTAGCATGGTCTGAAGACTGTGCATTCTCAATTAACACGCCATTTAGCTTTGCCACTTTTCCAAAGGAAATGGGCTCTAGATCTACCTGGCTAATGGAGTCAGCAATTAATAAGGTGATGGGTGTTTTGTTTTTTTTTTAAGTTTCTCAAGATATGGCTAGGATGAAGGCTCAATAGGCAAAGGGCTTCTCATCCAAGCACGAGAGCCCGAGTTTGGGTCCCCAGTGCGCATACACAAGTCCAGGCACGGTAGTACATGTAATCCCAGCCCAGGACAAGCGGAGACAGGAGAATCCCTGGAACCCGTAAGCTAGCCAAGCTAACGAAACCTGGAAGAGACCCTGCCTCGGAAAATAAGATAGAAAGCAATTAAGGAAGACACCCAGCACCGACCTCTAGCCTCTACATGCACCTGCACATGTACGTGTGCGTTCCTCTTCACACACAGTTGGTCTCACACGTCCCTCCCAAATCCCTCAAATTAAGTTAATTTCCTTCAATCTATAGGTAATCTTCCTTCCTTCCTTCTTTCCTTCCTTTGTTTATATTTCATTTTATTTTGTTTTGTTTTGTTTTTCAAGACAGAGTTTCTCTGTTGTAACTCTGGCTGCTCTGGAACTCACTCTGTAAACCAGGCTGGCCTCGAACTCAGCGATCCGCTTGCCTCCGTCTTTGGAGTGCTGGGATTAAAGGTGTGCACCGCAAGCAGGCTTAGGTGATATTTCTTTGTCTAGTTTCCTGGTCCAACTCAGGCTAGAAACAATGAGAGTGAATCCAGCTATACACAGTAAGATTCTTTGTAGGGAAAAGTGACTGCCAAGCAAATGGGAAAAAAACCACAGTCCCCGAGTTTGAACCTTCTTCTTCTTCTTCACCGGTCAGTTAAAGCTGGCATCTTAGTACACCAAGTAAAATGTCTGCTCAGTTTTATTCAATGCTGCTAGAGTAATAATTTCTCAAGAAAAGGACACAAAAGTATTTCCTTCAATCGGGGAATATTATATATATATACACACACACACATTACATATAATTACATATAATTTATAATATATTAATATACCTTATTTATACATACATATATGTATAAATGGCATGGCCACATTATGCGTTAAACAGCCTGTCCAGCATCCTAACAGAACACAGAGGGGTTGCATTCTTTACTCCTTCCAGGAAGCGTAGCCCAATAGAGAAATTATTGCATTCATAAGAGCATGTTATTATATCTTCACACTAGTCAAGGTGTCTACACAAATAGACATTTCTAATAGACACCTTCAACTTCTTTATTTGA
This sequence comes from Cricetomys ansorgei, assembly GCA_026225945.1. NCBI lineage: Eukaryota > Metazoa > Chordata > Mammalia > Rodentia > Nesomyidae > Cricetomys > Cricetomys ansorgei. Next base: position 7,598,394 of record JAMJFZ010000271.1, on the reverse strand, counting down.
GTTCTGCTAAGAGATGTTTATCGCAGGATACCCACCACTTTGGAAAACATTTCAGGTATTTTAAAATAGAAAAGGAAAGGTGCTTATAATACATACACGTGGAATTTTAAAAATTGACCACAAAGGTGTAAGTAAAAGTAATTCCTCCTCCTTTGGAACCTCGACACGTTCTACTGGTTGGGTAAATTAAACCGAACGCATGACAAGTGGAGAGGAGGTGACTCAGGGAGAGGCTAGTGTTTGCTTAGGTGCCTTTGCTACCTGACTCATGTTTGACTGTTAGTGCAGTACTTGCTCTCTGTTTGGCACTAACTTCTCACTGACTATAGGTTATTGAAAGTCAAGATCAATACCATCAACTGTGTTTGCACCCCTTTGTCTCATCTTGAAAGAAATAGAGGCAGCACCAGGCTACATATGATTTCATATGCATCTATGTGCCATTTGTGTCTTGATTTCATATGTTTCTGTGTGCATTTGTATCTGGGATTCTGGATGGCTCTTTTCAAAGAAAGATGAATCTCAGATTAAAGTGGCTGGGAGATCCAGTAAGAATCATCCTTGCATGTTTTTCTAATGAATTTTGTGAGCCGAACAAGCTTTTAAAACCTCAAGAGGACCTGAGCTTGGATCGCCAAATCCCATGTAAAAGCTGGGTAGGGGGACATGGGTCAGTAACACCAGTGCCAGGGACCAGAGAGGCAGACCCCAGGGTCCTGCTGGCTGACCAGTCAAGCCAAAATAGGAAGCTCTGGATTCAGTGAAAGACTCTGTTGCAAAGAGTAAGGCAAAGAAGAGATTACAGAGGACATCTCAACATCAACCTCTGGCCTCCACATGTGCCCACACAGGTGAACGCACACATGTATACACACACACACACACACACACACACACACACACACACACACACACGAAAAGTTAGAAACTGTCAGTCCTAGAGTTTCCACTCTAGATGCAAAGAAGCTGCATCGGGCTTAGCTAGACAGCTGGGGTCGGAGGATGGTGGTGGCATGGACGGGCCAAGCTGGTAGGGCTTGGACTTTTCATCCCTTTAACAGGAGCACATTGTTCTGGTTTGTGATGCTTCTGTATAGCACACATAGATTTATTATGATGCAAACAATCTGAAGAAGCTTCTAGCAACCCTTCTTCCTCCAACTTTACAAGCTTCGGGATTGTCTGCATGCCAGGCCTGGGCATCTTCCACTGTCCTGTTTCTGTGAGTAGCCAACTCAGCAACTCCCCAACTCTTGGTCTTGCAGGGGATGTTGAAGACGAGCTACTCCATGCTTACAGCAAAGTTTACACGTTTGATACCCCTCTTCTCATGGTACGCCTGGCAGTCCTGGTGGCGGTGACGCTAACTGTGCCCATTGTCCTGTTCCCAGTAAGTACGCAGGGTTCTGAAGGATCGGTGACTCGGTGTGGATTTATGTATCTGTGTGTTTGCACGTGCGTGTTCCAGCCGATGACGATTTTCTCATAGAATTTTGGAGCCACTTAAAGTTGACCATTTAACATGTAGACAGTGAACGATTTTAGGTTGTATTTTTAAATTATCAGAAGAAACGTGAACTTTATTTTTAAATTCAAGTTTTTTTTTTTAAAAAAAGCAGAACTTGAGCTACTATCTATAGACTAATAAAAATAAGAGCAGCTCTTCTCACTCCGGAAATGTGAAAGCCAAAGCCACTTAAACTTTAAGATCCTGCTGCGTACTGCCACAGTTTCGAAGGCATTTCAGTTTGTTCCTTGGTTTGTTATGCCGAGGTAAAATCTAAAGGTCAGATTATTGGATCTGACATCTTGATGACTAATGGGAAGGAGACCCATTAAGTAAGTGACATGCCAGGAAAGAGTTTTTGACCTCTCCCACCAAAACTGACACACGCCTTCTGGAATTTGAGATCCCTGCTCCTTGGCACTGAGCTGTCGGTTTGTCCTGACCTCACAGTACTAGGCTGGAGGTGAGGATTTGGGCTGCGTGAGTTTAAAAAAAAAACCTGTGGACAAACACAGGTTTTCACTCACCTGCCAACACTGTCCCTTTCCTAAACACTCGGTTAACTCGTCTATTTTGGGACTGTGAAAATAGGGGACACAGTAACAGCCTTGCCGTGTACAAAAATGTTCCACACAGGACTCGGCGAGAGAGCTACTTAATGTGCTGCGGTCGCTTTAAGTAGAGCTTGTGTGCTGGAGTGTATTCGGGCACATTCCTTTTTGATGAGTCCATGAAATCAAATCCGCGTCACTATCATGGCTAATACTTTTACTCTTCAATAACGCCCGGCCACTAAAGTATCCGAGAGTATTCTGAGTGTCAGACGTGAAACTTTAGCCTAGACCGAGTCCAGGCTTCGGCGTTTGATAGAATGTATGGGCATACTGTAAGAGGAAATTTCTAGGGAATGGTTACTCAGGGAAAAGCATATCTGGAGAAAAAAAAAATCACTAAGTTTTTGGCACACCAGAGATAAACAATTAAGCAACTTGCACCATCGTTTAATTATTTTATGCAAGGAATCTGTTACGTGCTTTCACTCTGCTGTGCTCAGTGGCCCTTCCTACGGATGAAAACATGGTGTTTTCAAGACACAGCCTTGGGAGATTGATGGATGACCCTGTGGTCGCACGGCTGATAGATAACTGTTGAGCTAAGGCGAGGCTCCTCGCCAGCATGGGAAGTAAAATCCAGCCTCCACACACGTTACATCTCAACACCGAGATCCAAACCTCCCTTAGAAATTCTCGTCTGGTGTAGGAGCAAAAGCCCTGGGCTAGATCTGCTCGTCAGGAGCTAGAGTAGCTTACCAGTGTTAGAGGATATCAGGCTCAAAATTGGCCATGAAAACCAACATCTGGGAAGATAACCAATGTCTACCCTTTCGTGTGTGTCTTCACTCATCATTAGCATTTATGACATCGTGGCTGACGTGGGCTTTCACTGCCACAGTTACAGGGAAATGTCAGTGGCGGCCACAGACAGAATGGGGGCCGGTACAGAGGATGAGCCAGCAATGTGGACTATGATGAGCGGTCTTCGGGTGACTCTTGCCTTTCCTGAGATGCACGAACTGCCTTTTCTTGTTTATTCATGTGCTGTGAAACCATGGGAGTGAGGGTCCGGCCAAGAAAATCAAATGTCCGTGAATGCGATTGTGGTCGAGTTCTAAAGGACCAGATTCTGACGTGTTTTTGACAAAGTAGAAGATATTATGGACCAGTGTTTTTATTCGTTTCTTGTCACTTAGGGCCAGGATTTACAGGGCGTGGCTCACCTGGGTGGCATGGCTCTCCCAGACAGCTTTCTTAGCGTTCAGAAACACTTGACCAACAAGAAACTCCTTTATCTGCCTTCATATCCTCCACCTGCAAGTCATAAAGACAAAGCTAGTCTGGGTTCACGTCTACCAGTTGGAGCTCTTATTTTGCATTCATTTTCTCGTGACAAATGGTAACCGGGCTCTCTCTTAGAAGACAGGGTAAGAGTTTGTCTGCTCGGTTTTTCTTCCCCTATTTGTCACCTCAGGTTGGGCTGGCTTTTTTCTTCTTAGCACAAGTGCATAGGAGCCATCTGTGACGTTTGTCAGACAGGCGGAGGAAGTCAGGTGAATTAAGGACACCTTCCCATGAGCAGCTTAAACCTATCTCCTTAGGTGGGGGGGTGGGCTGTCCGCTGTGGCATGCACCTTCTTCCAGAAGATAGATAATGGCATTTGCCACTGTGCTTTCCTTCCTACAGTAAGGTTCGTGTGCCACCACAAAGGACAGGAAAGCAAGTAACCTCTATGATTTATTCTAAGCAGACAGGCTCGAGTTCTCCCTGTACTACGTTCAGAAGATCACCTCTCCGATTCTCCGGTGCCTCTTATTTCATCATCTCACAGAACAATCCCCCCTTTTGCACGTACTGCCTTTGGGCCTCCTCTTCTGACATGTGCACAGACGCAGGCATAGAAAACTGGTGGGCGTTCTCAGGAACTTCAGTAGAGTTGGTGTTCCCAAGAGGGTCTCCAAGCAATCCTGTAACATGAAGAAGAAGTCGTTTCTACTCAACGGGAGAATCTGCATTTCCCGAGAGTGTCAAGTTGAGGCTGTCACTTTCTCCCACCTCTGTGATCTCCGTGCTGGACCCCCACATTAGCCCAGAGCACCTCCTAACAGGCTGTGCCTGAGACTCTCTGGAGGAACAACTGGCATCCTACCTAGACGTGCATTCTGGGTCAGGGACCCCGGCTGGCGCTGGGGACTTCCCAATCCACAGCATCTGACAGGCATTTTCACGGCATCCGTAGATAAAGGGGCACACGGGTGAGGGGAGGAGCACCAGGGCTTTGAGGAAATTAGGCTGAGTTGCCTCTGCTGTCCTGGCGTCCGCTTTCTCTAAAGGCAGCGCTGTAACATGGAGTGTCCCGAGTTTCCTTCCAACTCTTTCCGAGGCCACTATCAGCCCGCCTCCCTCTTGGTGCTGTTGCCCTGTTGGGGGAATATTGACACTCCGTGTTCCTCCAGGCCTCCTGTGAGGGGTTTCCCTCAGCTCCCTCGCCAGGAGAACAAAGCTTTCACTGTGCACTCCGTGTACAACATTTATTTCCGTGCACTTTCTTGTTGTTTCATTTCAGTAGGCCAGACCTCAGTCCGCCTCATGACCTTAGGAACCTGTTTCTTCCCAGAGGCCCTGGACGCACAGGACTGCCCTGGACTTGACTCGGCTTTTGTTTGTCTAGTTTTGGTTTTTTAACTGAGTGCATCATTTTAACAAACAAACACCAGACCCCACATCAGCATGGCATCTTTGTGGAACGTGAGTCTGCATTCCAACTGCTTTTCTGTAAGTTTTCCAGACTCACGCAAGCCCTTGAGCAACACACACCGCTATAGAAAACGCACCGCGAGCACACTGACCCCAGCGCTGAGGACAGGATCGGACAGGCGTTCACCGTAGGTCACAATGCAGACTGCCCTGGCTCCTGTGGCGTCGAGCTGCTTGCTTTCCTCGGGTGCTTTTCACAACGAGCTTCAAATTTTTCACTAATCCAAGTTTTTATTTTTTTAAATTTTTTCACAAAGTCACTCTTAAACCGTTTGCAGGACTGCGCAGTTTGCCGTTCTAGAACTGAAATTCCCTCTTGACCCACACAGATGGCTTTAATTTTCCGTGGATGGTATGAAGGAATGCTGCAGGAAAGCCTGCGGGCAATTCAGCCTGCAACGTCGGGGTTTTCCGTACACATTTCTGAATGGAGCTCACATTCGCCGTCTCTGCAGCGAGCTCCCGTCTCTGCACCATCAGGACTAGCATTTTTAAAATGAAAACCAACCCTCCTCGCTTCTGAGCGTGGGAAGCCTCAGCTTAACTGAAGGACTTACTCAGCGAAAGGCCCATAGACTGATCTCACTGAGTCCAAAGACAGTGTCCTCTTAACAGATTCCAAAGACAAGCATGTTCCCTTGTCAGGCTGTCCGGACCCAAATGGTCTCTGTCCATCCGCCCACAGTGACCCCTTTATTCACTGGCACTGTGGTTACTTGAGTTCTGCTGCCAGCGGAGTCTCTCACGAGTCTGTGCATACTTACTCCAGCTGCTGAAACCCGGCTGGAGTCTGCCGAGGAGCCTGAAGGGAGTGGAAAGAATCCTGCTGTCAGTTTAATTCAGCTTTTACTGAGTACCTGCTCTCTGACTAAGGGGAGGCTCTGAGGAATGCTGAGGTTATTAAACCCCATTGTTTGCCTTTTATGGATCTGTAATCTTATTAATGTGTGGGGAGAAAGGAGAAGACTCAGAAAGTATCATTTTTTTTTTTTCAAAATACCAGTGAAAAATGTTGAATAAAATGGAAAACATTTTAAAAGCCAGGTTTATGGAATTGCTGTAGTCTGTGTAAGTCATCTTACACAGTCTGTCTTGGGTGCGTAGGCCAGTCTAACGAGAATAAAACTCACTCATCTATCAACAAGGCTTTCACGGCCTCCGAGTTGTAGGTAGCTGTTATTCTATCTCTTCTGCCCAAGATTTTTTTTTTTTTTTTTAAACAAAGAATTCTAAGATGCAAGAAAGTAAACTCGTGGTATGCAACCGAGGAAAAATACCGCTCTCAGACATCAGAAATCAGCGTGAAGTTTGCGCCGCGGTATGGATGGACTTAATTCCGCTGGACGGCAGTACAAACTCAGGAACAGTTAAGGGGATAAATGCTACTCTGTGTGTGTTTCAACACAATTAAAATATGAGAGAAAGCATCAAGATATTTGCGGGGGGGGGGGAATAGAATACAAACCAAACACTTCAGAAATCTTAAAAATCACAGCAACAATTAAGAACACAAGCTAAAGAAGTGATCGCCTTTGAACATCCTTGTTGCAGATTCGTACCTCGGTGATCACGCTGCTGTTTCCCCAAAGACCCTTCAGCTGGGTAAAGCATTTCCTGATCGCCGCGTTGATAATCGCACTCAACAACGTCCTGGTCATCCTCGTGCCCACCATCAAGTACATCTTCGGATTCATAGGTAAGTTTCAGGAAAGCTTTTGATTGCTCAGTTCAGACTTGCATATTGAGACAGCGCTGTGCGGGCCGGGCTCCCAGTCCCTCTCAGGCTGATAACAATCCCATGGGCCCCTGCTGGGCTCAGGACTTCACTGATTGTGGTCGTTCTCCTTCTCCCCCCCAAACCAATGTTGGGAGTCACCTACAACCGTTCAGTCCAAGTGCCGCTTCAACAGATGAGGAAACTGAGCCTCGAAGAAACCAAGTCGCATACCTTTTAGCAGACACAAGATCTGGGCATGGGCCATAGCTTTCTCTGTCTTCAAGGGATGAGTAGGGTGGATTGGTGTTAACTACCACAAGCTCTCGAGAGTCTGTGGGTGCCAGCTGTGGTGTTCAGAATATCTTCAGGGGAACAGGAGGCTGATTGCCCAAACATCCCATTCCCTTTAGCCACACGGTCTGTTACTACATTTAATTTCTCAGTGTGGGTCGAGAGTTTACTAGATCTTAAGGGCAGAATGGCTTTTAAGAGAATCGGGTTGGATAACTTGCAAAGTCGGGGTGGTGCACAGGAAGTGCATTTGATGAGTTTAGCCCCCTGAATATGTAGCTACATTTCTAAGTCTTTGCCAAGTTTTAGTGTTTAGTTTTTTACTGCTTGCTGTAGTTACACTTATGTGGCTATGTCATAAGACATATTTTAATTTTCTCCATAAAGACACATTCTAGAAATACATAATCAAGATGAACTGCAACTTAAATGTCGCTCTTAGTGCTACGAACAACCAAACCGCATTCTATCTGTCTGTCTTGAAGCATGCACTTGCAGATACCTGTTTTTCCGGGACAACCAGCTGTGTGAAACCTTAACCCGCCCTACCCTCTCTCTCCTCAGGGGCTTCTTCTGCCACGATGCTGATTTTCATCCTCCCAGCAGCTTTTTATCTCAAACTTGTCAAGAAAGAACCTCTAAGATCGCCCCAAAAGGTTGGGGTAAGTAAGACTTGTAATGTGTCCCCCCCCACCTCCGTTGTAAGTATCTCTTCAAGTACTCAGAGTAAGCCAGAAAGCACACATGAGTTGGGAAACTGGAACAATGAGCAAACACGGAGTGCTGAAGGTAGGTGGCGCACCCGTGCGTGGAGGGACTTCGGACATTCCGAGGAATCTAGACTTTCTCTCCTACAAGTAGCAAATATCTAAATATTTTGTTGAATTCTTCTGCGTGGCAAATGCTGGCTCGGTGAATTTCCCAGACATGTGTTACATGCACTGGAATCCAGTGCCAGGCTGGATATGGTATACATTCCAGGAGGGTATTAGGCTCCCTTCCGGTGTTGGGATAATGCCAGCGTTTTAGTGCCATTTGCTAGACTCACAAGGGCAGAAAAGACTTTTACTTCCCTTCCGTCAGACCCTGGGGGCTCCGCTGTTTGAGTTGCAATATAAAAACATAGAATAGTTTCCAGCTAATTTTTTTCAGGTGTAAAATAACAAGTTATTAAATGATGGCGTGCATATTTCCTTTCCATAATAAATACTATAGAAATAGACACTGCAAAAGTTTTTACCAATAATTAAGTATTACTGGTGACCGGTTACAAGGGTCTCCTGTTAAGACTTGTAAGTTCAAGTTTGAGTCTTGAAGTCATTTTCTCCTTGGGATATCCAGGGATGTAAGGGCAGCTTGATAGTATAGCACTTCCTGGTACCTTTCCCCCAAATTTGGACTCTGTGCGCTCCACCCTGCCTGGGTGCTTGCATCAGTGTGCCTAGGGGAAAGTCTTCATTCTGGCTGTGACCCCTTTTCATTTTGACCAGATATAAAGTGGGTGGAGTCATTCCCTAGGCCCCTGCTAATGACAGTCTTCCCCTGCTGCTCTCCAACACGTAGAATTAGAAGACTGATCTATGTGGAATATTTAAGGACTCTTCTGGTTAAGATTCTGAAGTATAGATGTGTTCTCAGTGCCCCTACTTACAAAGACACCTGTACTTTGTCTTCTGTCCAAAGCACTCAGCGTACACTGGGCCTTCATTTCATTCATGTGATTTGTCAGTTTTATCATACACGCTCGGACTCTTTCCACCCAAGAGCCGTAAGATTTCCTACACCATTCCGTCTTTGTCCATCAAGCATCTGTTACTCTCTTCTCGACCCTTATGCTGTACATTTTCACTGTTTTTCCCCTGCTTTCCCAAAGAAGGTCCTAAATTGACTCTCTGTTTGTCACTAAGCATGTGACCACCCTGTGGAAATGTCCTCCTGCAAACTGTGCCATTCCCTGCCTCCACCCCCTAACATGCTCCCTCTGAATTGCAGGCGTTGGTCTTTCTGATAACGGGAATCGTCTTCATGATGGGAAGCATGGCGCTCATTATAATCGACTGGATTTACAACCCTCCAAATTCCAAACACCACTAATCCCCGGGAAAGGCTTTTCTATTGGAAATGGCCGGAATTTTGCTCCAGAGGGCATTTTAGTTGCCTTGATCAGAATGTTATTCAGAGCAAACAACGAGGAGATTCAAAGACATTTTCTAGTTCTATTGCCTGATACCTGTGGAAGAGAAAATTATGGGTTCTGTCGGGAATGGTGAATGATGTATTAAGAATCTGTGGCACGTATTTCAACCTAGGCCTTCTAGTGCGGTGTGTGATGCCTGAGGTGTGTTTTGCAGCTGTGTAAGCAGACTCTGGTTGGCTGCAGGTCTTGGCCAGCAGACAATAACCCTGTCCTGAGGCTCACTCTCCACCCTTCATGACCCAACGTTAACAGATAGCTGTATTCTCAGAACATCGAAGGAAAAATGCCCCAGTGGCAAAGTTCCCACTCGTGTTGCTGCCGTCTCCTCTCCCATGCTGCACCAACACTAAGGGTCCGTTGACTTAACTGAGGCAGGGGCAAGATGTCAGTCTAGAGTACTTCATTTCAATATCAAAGAAGTAGTTTGTCCAACCTGGTTATTACACTGAATTAGTGACTTTTTCATTCAGTGTTCTTTGTATGGTAAATACGAAAGCATCTCATTAAACATAGAGGCGGGGCGTTATTTAATCAAGAAACGACAACAAAACATTAGTGCTTGTAGCTAAACTGCCTAGTGAGGACACGTCTGCTCTCCTGTGTCCCTGGGATCGCTGTCACGCTGTTGTCTCTGAACAAGGCTTTCCCTCTTGTCTTCCATTCTCAACCATAATTTTCAGAAGACCACAATTCGTGTGGAGGCACACTACCCAGTGTTGTTTGATACATTTTTTTATTTGATAAAGATTCAGTGCAGGAAACTGTAATATTGCCATATGTTTGTGTATATAACTTCATTCTGTACTTACCAGAATGTTGGCCTGCAGTACGTTGGATTTTTATTTTTTACATGTGTAGTTTTCTTTCTTCACAGTCAAAACATTTATATTGTTGGGGGTGGGGGCAGGGAATTAAGCCGGTGGGCTCAAACATCCACGTGTGTGTATCTGTCCATTGGAGACCTCTAAAAGCTCAAATCAAAGTTGTACATAGTTCAGTAACACTCTTCACTGTTTACAGCCCTATCATCATCTATACGAAAGTAGCCAAGAAAGGGATTCCTCATTTGTAAGTAATTTTCAGCGCCAACATTGGTCTTTGGATGTAGCACGTCTAGAATCGGATTCACTTCATCTTAGCTTGCCTAGGAATTTGCTGACATGCCTTTGTCATTGTTACAATGTCAAGTAAGAGAAATACGAGCACCAGCCTGGCACAGAAACACAGGCTGCCCTTGATCATGTCCCGAAGATGCTCACACGGGATGGGGCTGGGTGGCTCCTCGCCGCCTAGAGTTTCCGGTGTTTGCTACTCCTCTTTTATTCCGTTGTTTATTGTGCATTTTACATTGCAGTAAAGCCAATAAGTGTCATCCGGACAGTGACCATGCTGTCACACTAAGACAGATGTTCCGCGGCGTGCCTCAGAAATGTATGTTTTGTTCTATGTACCATTTTCTGGAGTTACGATGCCACAAGATGTTGTGTTTTGCGGGAGAGATCGAGCATCACTAGAAACTATCATAACTTTTAAGTTATTATGATTTGGGAGGGGGGAAAAAAATCACCAAATAGCGTCTTTAAGATGACTCTCCATTTCCAGTCACCGACGAGTAAAGCACGGTAGGGAGAAGGAAAGGTGTGGCGCGTGTTAAACACGTTCATGTAAATACTGAAGGCCAATCCAAAAATATCGGGAAACTGTAAAACCTGTATATATTTTTGAGCATTTCACGTTCAGAATGATGCACTTGAAAGTATCCGAATGTGTAATTATATAAATATTCGAGAGCATTACGACAGTGCCAAAGGACCACACACTGCACGGCTCCTTCTTGTGGCCATTTTCTGGATTAGAGTTCACACAGGCTGCAGGGCAGACATGCAGAGTACCTTGTTCTGGGAAATATAACCCATTTGTAAACAGATACAAATTTTATTTTCTTATATCATTTATAAGATGGTTCACTGTATTGGGAGGATTTTTTATTACAGAAGGTGTATATTGGTATATAATAAATGAACTTTTCAAATGACCCGGCTGTGATCTTCCTTCTCGTTCGTGAAGGCTGTGAGCTGTTTGTCCATGTAACACAACTGAAAGTCTGGATATCACCTGTCTTAAATTGATGCACGTTCATTGTGCATGTGCAAAAGTACAATTCCCTCACCCGTGGGAGATACAAAAGGCAACGGTACCTTCGCCCCACTCATGCACACACACGCTGTTGCCGTTGTAACAAATTACCACAAGTTTAGTGGTGCGAATACATACAGAAAATTTGAAGCCAGGGGTGGTGTCCTGTGCCTGTAACCTAGCCCCAGGAAGCAGAAGCAGAACTGTCATTCGAGACCACCTTGGCCTACAGAGTAAGTCACCATCTCAGAAAGGTCAAGAGATATAAATAACTTATCTAATGCTTGTGGAAGTCAGCAGACCTAAAAATCAAGGTGCTGGCGGCGCTGCCTCTCTCGGCAAGTTCTAGGGGGTGCGTCTAAGCTAGTCCCTTCTTTTGTCCAACTTCTAGAAGCCACCTAAGTCCCGGAACCCATCATCCCCTCCTCCATCTTCAAAGTTCATAACACATTCTTGCAATTCAAATCTCTCCCTGTTTCTGTCTTTTTGTCTTGCCTGCTTTGATCATCTCCTCTCTCTCTCTCTCTTTCTCCCTCTCTCTCTCTCTCTCTTACACACACACACACACACACAATCTCCCAACCCATATCACGTGAGACTATGCTCACATTTACCTGTGTGCCTGCTGCATAGACAGGTTACCCTGGACACCGTAGATGTCACTGTTGGATAGAGAGGAGGTGAAAAATAAATTCTATAAAGATGATCCCAGCCACTGGCCATAGAGTAGAAGGGGTAGAGCTAAGATGAGGAAGAAAGAAACCATGGGCCTGTTGTGAGCCACTGAGAGCAGCAAGATAGATCCATTCTTCCCACTGGTAAGTTCATTCTGTCTTAAACCAGAAAGGCGCTTCTGGTCCGGAGTCCGTGTGGATACACATTTCTCTGGGCTATTTTTTACATTTGAGTCACCTTTTAAAAAAAAAATTAAGTGAAGATTAGACTAGAGGAAGGAATGTAGCTGACTGATATCATGGTGTCTATGATCCGATGCACTTTTTATATCTCGGAAGCTAGGAGACATTTGCTGGCACTTTGGGGAAGTAATGCTTCTAACGTTCCTTCTCCACTCCTAGCGTTATCCAAATGTGAGTCCAGAATACAGAAGAGACAACAGCAGTGTGAACACCCCAGTAGCCTTTTTACTAAGTTCTTCTGCATCCAGAAGCACATATGGCAGGAAGATAATTCTATGGAAAAATATAAACGTCTGTGATTCTTAAGCAGAAGTTAAAAATTGACCCATAAGGGTTGAACTTTAACATATGAAAAATATGGGAACACTTTGACCAGAGTATTCATATTTTCCTTTTACATATATGCAGGAAATTTAAATTTAAACCTCTGTTTAAAGTTCTAACAGCCCTCTTTCAGTCCTCTTTTAGATTTTTTAAGATTCCAAATCAAAAGGACATTGCAGTGTGGTGTGGGAAGTCATCTCTTCCCTCCACAAGCAGCCAGAGAAGCTAGCTCCTGTGAGCTGGAGCATCTGGGACAGAAGGGACTCAACCACTATGAACTGCTCAGAAACTTAGTGCTTGGGACTTGTCTGGTCAGAGACACTGAGATTTCCAGGGTCTGCTTGCTGGGAGGTCCAGTCATGCTGAGCTCCCAGATAGCAAAATATTTTATTCCTTCAAGCTGGAGACATCCTTCCCCAGCAGAGAGATCTACAACCTGGTGTGGGAAAATCATTCCCGGGTCCTAATCATCATTAGCAAGAATCAGCGGACAGAACAGAATCATGAAAACCAAGTCAAGCAAATAATATTTAACAAAGATTCTTAACATTAAATTACAGTTAGTACTACCATCCCAAGATAGGCCAAAAACTGTGTGCTCCAATAATGGTTTGAAATAGACACGTGGATAGAAATTCAGTATATAACTGAGAATCGCCTGTCACGCCGAGAACCAGGAAAACTATAACGTGAATGAAAAAGGAGAGTTGACTGATGCTAACAATACAACAAAGAATCAAATGACAAGGATTTCTAAGGTAGCCGTCCTAAACATTCAACAATAACTTCTTTTGAAAATCTAAAATATTCCAACAAAGAAAGTGATGTTTAAGAGTCATACGAATATAAAATTTAGCATTAAGAAATACAGCGATAGAAAATGAAATTCACTGGCTGTGCTAATGGTGAGTGGAGACAGAGGGATATTTTTTTAAAAATCAGTGAACAAGTGAATTTAATATCTGGATATTAGGCGGGAAGAAGGGGAAAGCAAATGATAAATCCCCCAATGTAGAGTAAGACTTTGTTGCCATGGACGAAAGACAAAAATAAATTCAACATTTCTATTATTAGGTTTCCAGAAGGAGCTTGAAGCTGAAACCTACCTAGACAAAAAGCTGAGAAAAATCCCAAGTAGTATAAACCCCCAATTTATGCTAATATCTAGCCTCTTTTGAAATAAAATAACACACTAACTATTGGGGAACACTAGCACAAAAATCTAAGAATTCGTCATGGAGACCAGAAAGAAGTATCTTCAAAGAACAGAAGACAATTGGCACTGCGGCTTCTATACCCAGCAGAAGTATCTCTCGGGCAACAAAGTAAAATCTCTACAGTCCCCAAAATGAGAAGCAAAGAGTTTGTTGTAGACCTTCTGAAATTATTAACTATAAGAATAATAAAATATTAAAAACAAAAGAATAAGTTCTTTAAACGGAAAGTCAATGATAAAAGAACAAATGTTAGAACAGAGGAAAAGAAACAAAGGAAAAATAAGAAATACAGGTGACTAAAAGAGAGTATATTTTTCTCTGTGAACTTTATAAATACATTTTTTTGAGACAGAATCTCACTATGTAGTTCTGACTGTCCTGGAACTCACTCTGTAGACCAGGCTGGCTTCAAACTCCCAGAGATCCACCTGCCTCTGCCTCCCCAGTTCTGGATTAAAGATATGCATGACCACACATAGCCATAAATTCATTTTTCTTACAAATAAAGCATCTGATATTCAAAGCAAATTTTTTAAAATAGAAGAGGTAAAGGCTTGGAATAGAACTGATGGTCACGTGGCATTCTATTTGGATACTGAGAGCACTAGACTATATTAAATCACACATATAGACATAAAAATACACATGGACATAACACAGAGAGAACCCCTACTTTATAACAGCAATACAAAGATATATTCAACAATATAAATAAATAAATTTAGAGTAACCCACTAGAATCCAAGAAAGTAGAAGAAAAAAAAAAATGGATGATAAAATGGCAGACTTGGGCACTGGCGTATTAATAGCTACTTTGTCTGCAAGTGTAGTTAAATATTCCAACCAATAGGGATTGGAAGAGCATACTAGAACCACAGCCTCATAATTATGTGTTGTTTTTAAGGAAGATACTTCAAATTCAATGACCTGGGTAGGTAGGAAGAAAAGGGATTTAAAAAAAAGATATTCATATAAAAATCAAGGACAGAGAAAGAAATGGCTGTGTTAATCAGATGACAGAAGAGCCAACGAGTATCGTTTTGTCCCTCTCACGTACGTAATAATAAAAAGACCACCTTTGCAGACAGAGAGGACCCACCTAACACATCCACACGCCAGCCTCAGAGCCAAAATCCTGCGAGGGAAAACTGATAGAGGTGAAAAGAGAAAGAAACAAACCCACAGTTATGACCGGGGACTTCAACAGCCGCCTCTCGGAAGCTGACAGAACCGCTAGACGGAGCCAGCAGAGGGGCTGGGAAGATGATGCAGTGGGTGAGACTCTCACTGTGAAGTGTGAGGACCCAAGTTCAAATCCCAGCACTCACGTAATGCGCGGTAGTCAAGGCTCCAGCCTGGCTCGGAGGGGAAGAGCAATGGCTGTTTTTCCAGACTGGGGTTGAACCTGCTGTTCCAGAGGAGCCGTGCCCTCCTCTGGGCCCTGTGGGCACAAGGCATGCATAGGGGCAAGATACTCACTCACATAAAATAACATTTTAGAAGAGACTAGAAAAAGAATAGCAAAATAAACCCCGAACAAGCAGGGAAAGAAAATTGATGAGTATAACAGCAAATGTTAGTGAGACTGAAAATGGGAGAATTATAAGGAGAAATTAGTGAACCAA
This sequence comes from Cricetomys ansorgei, assembly GCA_026225945.1. Lineage (NCBI taxonomy): Eukaryota > Metazoa > Chordata > Mammalia > Rodentia > Nesomyidae > Cricetomys > Cricetomys ansorgei. Next base: position 7,583,151 of record JAMJFZ010000271.1, on the reverse strand, counting down.
AGCTGGTTCTTCAAGAACGCTTTTGCTGATAACAGCGGCACTGGGGGAATGGCAGGGCCGGAGCATTCTTCTCTTCTCCTGATCAGCATTTGAAAACTGAAAACTCTTCCATTTAATCAAATACATTTTTCTTCTTTGGAAAATTCTTATTAATGTTCTGTGGTCCAAAGGCCCTGGACTCCATTTCTAAAGGGTTTCCCTGAACATTTACAGGAAATGGTTTGGTTGTAACCGGGATGGTAACACGTGTTTTGGAGATGGAGTGGAGGGTGCCCGGCCGGAACCGAGAGAGCCTTCAGAGAGTCAGTAAGTAAAAGATGAACTCACACCTAGAGTTTTCACAGCTTTCTCATTCGGGTTGGTTTGATTAGCTTTCCAGAGCAGTGGGAAGAATTTACTATATTCGTTCACTAAAGAATCGAAGACCCAGAAATGACGAAGTAAGAAAATGACCTGGGTTGGTTACAGTTCGTCATGGTGCGGGAGGCTCAGGGAGAGGAGCGTATGCTGGCAGGAGTGAACAGTGGTGGGGTGTGCTGTGTAGGTGACGGGATGCAGAACAGGAGCCAGAAGTTGAGTGTGACTACAGCTCTCGTGACCTCTAAAGATGCTGCAACCTCCCCGAAAGCACCTCAGCTGGGGACCAAGCAATGCTCCCTCTGCGCGCGTCCCACATCCGATTCATGACACCGTCTCTACTCTGCCGTTGGCCTCTTTGGAGTCGTATGCACCGAACCCAGCTCAGGCAGTGTGTGTTTCTAATGATAAGGTTCCCAGAGAACTCTTTGTACTGTATTTTCACATCCAGTGGAAAAAATTTCTCCAGCCCTGGAGTGTGGTGGAGAGACAGCAGTCTAATTCTTCATTGTTCTCGTGATCCAGACTCCCTGGAATGGGGCCCTGAGGAACTGTCCCAGGGTGATTTATGAACAGTCTGCTTGAGATGGGCTGTCTTGTGTACAGAGTCGTAGTGTAGCTGCTTCTCAGGAAACCTGACCTCTATAAACGGTGAGCGTGTGTCTTCAACCATTGGCAGCATCGTCACTGAAAGTCTGGGAACTCTCTAGGTTTTACTTAGTGCATATTAGGTCCCTGGAGCTCCGTTATTGGCCCATGAGCTCTCCCTGGGTCGATACTCACTCAACCTTCTAGCCTGTGCAGGCTCAGCACAGTTAAAGGTTGCTTAGCATTGGCATGTATCTCTTCCTGGGGTACAAGCATTGGCTAGCCATTGGTAGGCTGCCAGAATGGGAGCCTTCTTCATATACTAGCCCTGTATTTGGGCCTAGTCTATTCTATATTTTCTTTAAGCCCAAAGTTGTCAAAGCATTGTGCTTTAAACTTTTAAGGGCATCTAAAATACGTAGATACTTACCAGTAATTTATTTCTGAATGTGGTGCTAAGTGAAAACCGTTTTCTGTCATGGTAATCGGATGTCTTTCTCTGGTTTGGGAATGCCATCTCTGTCATATAGAATTCTCAGCTAGGGAATGCTTTCTGTGCAGTTTCCTTGACTTCTGCCGTCTGAGCTTGAGTGGGAACAACCACATGATCTTCTCCAATCCTTCAACAAGCTTATAATTGAATGCTTTCAGTGGGCAAAGTCAATCATGATCCCAATTACACCCAAGAAGGGATTCGAAATAAATGAGAACACAGAGGCTTCCTGTGAAGAGATTAAGATCGACTCGGGAGCTATAAAACAGGCAGATAATTACTTAATGGTAATAAAGATCACCAAAGGCATCAACACGAGCTGCACACGTGCACAGAAGCGCTGTATCATCTGTTGCAGAGCAGAGGTAGCTTCCTGGGAAAGGAAATCGTGAGTGATGTTCAGAATGTAGAGAAGGGTATGGTCTGGCTAAGAAGCATAAAAGTTTGGGAAGGGAGGAGGAGGTAAGGAAAGGGGAGGAGGAGAAGGGAGGGGAAAAGGAGTGAGGGACTGAGAGGGGGAGAGAGAAGGAGAGAGAGAGAGATGGCTCAAATGAGCAGATCAGATTGTCTAGACAAAAGGCCACAGTTGAGTATGAGGACTATAAACCTTACAAACAGAAGCTGCCTGGGTTTGAATACTGATTCCATTACTTCCTGCCTTTATAAGCTTAGAAAACGTTCCTGAATTGTCTGTGCCTCGACCTCCTCACCTATAGATCCAAAGTGACTACTACGGGTCAGTCCCGCATAAGGTAGTCAGCACAGTGCCCATCACCTCCTAAAATTCCTGACTTCAGAAATCGCTCTTACCCGTAATCTGGAGGCAGGATGGCGGAGGAGGCTCAGATCTTTGAGGGTGATCTTATATTCTACCTCTCTCATCCTGATGTTTGCAATGTCCTTCATGGAAAAGTACATATCGCAAAGGGCCCTGGTGCTGGGGATGCAGGCCCAGAAGTGATCTGTGGTCAATCAAGGATTCAGCCATTGTCTGACCCGACCCGACAGGGCTGTATCTAGGATGGCCAGGGTGAGCACCAGCTGTCTGCCTCACTGGCTGCAGACTATATGTCACGGTTTTCTAGGACAATCCCAGTTTGTACACCATCCGTTCTCGTATCCTGTCCACAACCCCATTCACTCAAACGTGGCTAGATTTGGAAGATAAATTTAATAGCCAGTGTGACGGTTAATGTCCTCAAACTCACAGAGGTCCATCTGCCTCTGTCTCCTAGATGCTGGGATCGAAGGCCGCCACACCTGGATATTTCTCTCAGCTCTTTACCGTGGATGTGACTAACGAGCAGCATGGAGTTTTGCCACAGCTCCTCTGCGATAATGGGCTGCAACTTGCATTCTGAGCAAAAACATCATTGCTGTCTCAGAGAGTTCTGTACATGTGTCCATCACACGAGGCCAGTCCTAGTGGAGGAGAAGATGGGGACCCCTGCATAGACAGAAAGATCATGACACAGCCCACTAAACCAACTGTACTTGAAGTACAGGGGAAAGAAAGTAGCTGAGAGCTATGGCGACCACAGACGAACGAGATCCAGAGGTTCCTGCGCAGCATCCTGGGCCAGCACAGGCAGGCTCTGGAACCTCCCTTGAGTTGCAAGTACTCATCTCCGCCAAGGTGCTCTCTTCTCTCCTCTTATCTGTGTCGGTTGCTTTAATGTTGCTATAGATACCACGCAGATAGAAACAACTCCAGACAGGAAATGCTGCTTTGGGCTCATCACTCCAGGAGGTTCAGACTGTCGCAGTGGCGAAGTCACGGTTGGGCCAATCACAGCATGGTGGAGGCGGAGGCGCCAACCCCTAGCCGCCTCTCCTCTTCTACTCTTTTTATTGTCACACGGGATGGCTCCGCTCTCTTTCAGGGTAGTTCTAGTCCCGCCCAGTTACACCTGTTGATAAATGTCCCCACAGACACCCGTCACCAGTTTCCTAGTGGACTCTCAATCCCATCCAGTCGACGACGAAGACTAACCAGAAGACACTCTCCCAGATCGAAAACAACAGAAACAAAAAAGCTTTGCATTTATGTTCGGCTTTAAGACGTCCCAGTCTAAATGTTTGCGGGATGAGTGGTTGTGAGTTCAGTTTCAATACATTCCTGTGTGTTCTCATGAATCAGGACCCACTCTTGTTAAGCAGACGTGCATGCAAATGTCAAACCAGGCATTTAACACAGCGCAAGACGAAACCTCTAGAAGAATGGAGATGTTTTTATTTACAGTGTTTACATTTAATTACACGGAGTTAGACCCGATACTCAGCACTGATTGGTTTCCTCGTCATCTGCTATCTACTGCATTAATGAGATGTAGGCTCTCTGTCCGAAAGCCAAGATCCCCTCAGCGACTTTCGCTCAAGGGCGAGATGGAGGAGAAAATAGGTCCACCCTGGATAGCATCCAAAGTAGTTTAATCTCTGAAATACTGAAAGAAAATCGCTACGGGGCAAGGCAGGCCCAGAGAGAGACTGAGTACACCAGTCAGAAAGAAGCGAACACAAGCGAAGCTTCGGAGAGCGCTCAGCCCGTGTCTGGAAACACTTAACGTGCTTTGCAAATGTAACTCATAGTGAAGTCAAAGGAGCGCAATCTCAAATGTTTCTAAAAATCCAAAAATTGTATTCTTCAGGCAGGAAAAAGAAAAAAGACAGGAAATGGAAGGAGAGGGGGAGAAAGGGGTCCATCCGGAAGCTGAGAGAAGAAAACGAAGTCGGGAAGCAGAGGGATGAGGAGTGGTGATCCCGAGCGGTGGTCACCCATCCAAAGCCCTCTGTCGGCACCGGCACCTTGGGAAGCATTTCATAAGGACATCACTGGGTCACAAGAAGATGAAAACGGGCCGGACCTCCTCCGGGGCCTGCCTTTTCCCTGTTGATTAGCAGCGTCGGCTAGTAACCAGGAAATAACAGTGAACGTGGATTGAGCACTGCCTTCTTTTACTCATGCCGCCGATCAAAATCAGAAAAGATAAAGAGGTCTGGCATTTTGAAATTGCTTTTGCAGATTTTGAATGGCTGGACCATTGTGTGTGACTCTGGGTTGTATCTTTTAAACGATGGGAGAAGGCTGTAAGGCTATGAGGTTATAAGGGACACACACTATTCCAGTTGGTTCGTTTTCTGGACCCAACAATGGTAGGATGGAGCCGGGGCCTTTTCTTTATCTTTTGTTGAAAACAGATCACTTTTCATACATTATATTCTGATTATGGTTTCTCCTCCCCCCACTCCTCCCAGATCCTTCTCCCCTCCCCTCCCTTCTGGATCTACCCTTTTCTGCCTCATTAGAAAACAAACAGGTTTCTAAGGGAGAATAGTAAAATGTAGTAAGATAAATTTTTAAAAATACAAACCAATCAGAATACAACTCACCAATCAAACAAGAAAAAGAGCCAAAGAAAAAGTACAAGCAACGCCTACAGACAGAGACACACACTTTGTATATACAGGAATCCCATAAAGTCCCCCAAAATATACATGCAAAGGACCTGTAAGATTAAAAAAATAACTGACTTAACATGAGACAAAGGACCTTCAAAGATGCTGTTGAGCTTGTTTTGCATTGCTCATCTTATGTGTGCCAGCCCCTGTTGAGTCTAGAAGGGGCTCTTGGGAGTCCTCCACCTCTTCTGGTTCATACACTTTCCCAGGGGGAAGTATTTGATAGCGACAGACATCTCATACAGGCTGAGTATTCCCAGGACTCTCACTCTCTGCTCATTGTCTGCCTATGGGTCTCTGTGTTTGTCCCATCTGCCACAGAAGAAAGCTTCTCCCATGATGGCTGAGCCAGGCCTGGATCTTGTTCCTTTTGGGGGATGGGGAGTAAGGCTCTCATGGATCCCGGAGTGGTCTTGAACTTGCAATGTAGTCAAAGAGGACCTTGAACTTCTGTTCCTCCTCTTTGCACATCTGGAATGCTGGGATTCCAGGCGAGCTCCTGAGAGCTCTTTATCTAATTATTTATCCAGTTGGCACAGTATGAACTGGGCTAATTAACAGACACATTCAAGGAAAACATGGCATATGATAAGAGAAAACTACTAAGCAAAGTATTTTCTTCTGCAGGAACCATGTCCAATTCAAGTTAAATTGGGTTTGTGGGGTTTTTTTTTTGTTTTTTTGTTTTTAATGCATTCTGGTGCCTTTGGGTGAGGATGCCTCCTTGCTTGCAAGCCTGTTTGCACACGCCTGTGCAGTAGCAAACCTCGCTAGATGCGTGCTGTTGGAGTGAGCACAACATATTTGATGGACCCGTCACGTCTGGAAGCAGGAGCTTCCTCTTCTGGGGCTCGAGGCACGTAGCTGCTTGTTTGACTTCACTTCTTCCTTCCCAAAAGACTTAGCGCGTCAAGGAAACCGACAGCTCATTTTTCAAGAACCTGGACATGCCAGAGTTGGCAAGAATGAGCCTGCCTGCTTTGTGAAGGCTGCATCCCTGGTCCATGATTCAGTTTCATTTAACCATACAAATAGTCCTCATTCGCCTCGGGTATAAAGGACCAGGCAGGATGCCCTAGATCATGTGACATGATCCCTGCTATGGGAGGCAGTAGTTCATGGATGTCACACAAGTGCCTACGGCACAAAGACCGGTGAAGTGTCCTGAGGGATGCTCGGAGCGCTGGGTGGGAGCAGCCTGGAAGAGGACCCTCCTGCCGCCAGGGGATGGGCACGCCTGTGCACAGTGCTGCTGGCAGAGCATCCGCTTCTTCCTGTGGATGAGAGGGAACTCATCCCGAAGCTGCTCCGAAGTTGGAAAACGGCCAAATCTATCTGCAATCCTGTGTCAAAGGGTTAGGTTGAGGATTACGTCGAATATTTTGTGTGAGTTTCCTTAACGAAGTCCCCCAAAGGCAGGAGGAGCTTAGCAAACGTTAGTTTCATTTGCTTTGATGATAGCTTTGGGTTGCTATAAGATGGATAAGAAGATACAGAGACAGAAGATACAGGGGCAGAGGTTGGACCGTGGATGTAGACACTTTAGGCAGAGAGATCTCGAGAAGGCACACCTGAAGGGGAACAAATTTTTCTCGGGAAGGAACTAGTACTCAGTTTTTATAGCAGGGAAGAAAATTAATGGACAAGGAAGGGTGGGCTGGGGCCATCTCAAAGGGAAGTGGTGTCTGAAGGGGCAGGATTGGGGGATAACCCTGGGATCCGGAGCCATGTTTCCTAGGTCCAAACTCTGCTTCCATCCTAAACTGGAGCTGGTGTTAAGTCTACACCTCCGATCCTCTTTGTCAGGGGATGCTGATGAGAGCGCCTTTGCCCTAGTCTTTCCCTGAAGATCAAAAGGCTTAGCTTGTAAGAAGCAAGTAGAACTGTGCCTGGCACACAGTGAACACCCAATAAACACTAACCAGCTTTTTTAGCCTGCTGAACTATTCATCACGAAAGGCCACGGTAAGAGGGCGTGCCCCAAATGCCCCAAACACAGAAACTAAGCCTGCCTTCACAGGTTGAGCAAACTCTTGAGACTCAGAATGCTCCAAAATCTTTGTGAACATCGACACAAAGTCCTCAGTGGAAAGTTCCATGGCAAGGAACTTTGTTTCATGCAAAAAAATTTTTTTTAATTTTGTAAAGTATGTGTATGTATATATATATATATACATATATATGTATATATATATATGTTGTAAGGTATATGACAACTATATGCATTTCATATTTGGTTTGGTTCCATCCCTAAGAGGTTTTCATTAGGGATATGCAAATATGCTGGAATCCAAAATATACATATTCTGGGACATTTTAGATGAAAGTACCTAAACCAAACACAGAGGTAAATGGGTCTTTCTGGCCTGAAAACAGTTCGAACTATTCGGCTCAAGTGTTCTAGACAGTGCTTTCTTAGCAAAAGATGGAGAGATGCGGCCTGTCCCCTTAGATTTCCTGTTCTCCGGCTGATAACCAGAGACTGTCTCAACGCCACCACGGTCCCTAGCATCATCTCAGTAAGGTAGTCACCCTGGAACTTCTGCCAGCAACAGATCTGGCTGCTTCTTCCTCTCTGGTGACTGAAGATCTGATCATAGCACACTAACAGAGAGGTGGCTTAGGGGCAAGACATGAGTGTGAGTGCCAGCGTTCCAAGTTCTCAGGAACTCTAAGCTCGCCTTCACAAAATAGTGACAGGAGACTGGGCTCAGGGCTCAGGGCTGCGTACAGACAGGCCCCGCTTAGCTGATGTCCAGAGGCTGATGAGAGGATCCTCCACAGGAGAGAACTTCCCAGGAGGCCTGGGAGGACCATGAGCCCCTCTCCAGATCTAACCTCCAGCTGGGAGGCACATCTAGGGGAATAACACTCATCCTTTGAGTAGCAGCAGGGAGTAAAACACACGTAGTTGAGATTAGTATTTTCTTTCTGTAAACCTCATGAGAGAAAAATTCATTCCATGTGGTTTGGAGGAGGAGAAATGCATACTCTCTCCACAAAGAAACCAGGAAAATTGTGTGCGTGAGCGAGAAGTGTGCGGACTATAGGGCTGTGGTGGGGTGGGTGAGGGTGAGTCCCACAACCTCAGAACAAGCAAAAGATACACGGTCTACTAAGGAGTCATTAATATGAGGACAAGGAAAAGGAGGTTTGGAGACTTTGCCCTACTCACAGCTCGGATGGGTGCACTAGACCCTGGGCCTAAGAAAGTGTGTTAGTCAGCAGTCAGAGTGTGACAAGAAAAATGACTTCAGATGAAGAAAGGCTTGGTTTGGAAGATTTCAGTCCACAGTCCCTCGGCCTCATTGGTTCTGGGTCTGTGGTATGGCGGAACATAACAGCACCCAGCAGAGCAGAGCTGCTTCGCTCCTGGCAGCCAGGGGGCAGTGGGAAGGGAGCTGGGGACAAAACGTACCCTTCAGGGCACAGGAGAATGACCTAGATCTGTCAGCTAGGCTAATACCTGTTAATCTACAAATCCATCAACGGATGTGCCCATTGATGAGCCCATGGCTTCTAAAGGCCCCACCTCTGAAGGCTGATACGCCGAGGCCATGCCTTCAATTTTATGAGCTTTTGGGCGCCGGTTAAAATACAGACCATAAAATACAGTGAGTTTGCACTGCAGGGTGGGACCTTGAACTGCTTCTTAACCCTCTGATGACACTGAATGGAGAGGTATTCATAGAGGTAACAATATTTTGGGACGCAAGCACTGAGCAGTCTGACTTTAATTTTATGCCATTCTGGGGGTTGTTGAGAAATGCTCATTGCCCACAACCTGGGGACTTCAAGAGCCTGTGGACATTTGCAGCCTCTCCCACCAAGACCAATCCAGAGGCCCCGCCCATTTCATTACCACGCCCTGCTCAGGTGCAGCTTCCACCAGTGGGACGGAGGGGTTTGAACCCCAGGCAAGTTACTAATGCACAGCTCCCTTCAGGATCACTCCATGAGCCTCTTCTGCAGAACTTGCACGGCGGAGAACCACATAGTCCGCTCTTGAGAGCGTCTGCGCTGTGCTCCTATTGCAACGACCGAGAGAAGTGTAGACTGTGAAGAGGAGCCAAGGGCTGCCACAGAAGTGTGTGAAGATCCACATAAACTGCAGCCCTTTCCCTCTGAATGTTCAAGATGACATAAAAACCACCTCTTCCGGCACTCTAAAACAGCTGGCACAAAGGAGCCAGGCTCCTGTTTAATGGCCACCCATGTATAATTCTAGAGAACGCAGATTTGATCGTGAGAACACTTTGCCTTCACATAAAAGCAAATGAGAACGGTGGGAAGTGCCCAGGAATGGAATACGTGCTACCTTCCAAAGGGCTGGGTCGCCAGAGATCCTGAAGCAGAGGCTTGAGGAGGGCGCCAACTATTTTGCGGGTGAGATGTCCGCATTGGAAGATGGTGCAAAGAAACAAGTGGGAGTTGTCCTGGACCAACACCCGCCAAGGTTGGGTTTGCTCCTTCAGTGACCCAAACTCCTCAGTATTTAAATTTTATTTCGTAGAAACCCAGATGAGTCCAGGCAGTTGTGAGCTTCCTGGCGTGGGTACTGAACTCAGGTCCTCTGCAAGAACAGTATATGCTCTTAACCACTAAATCAGAGGCTGGATAGTCCAGAGACCTAGGGTAAAAACCAACAGGACCGACCCAAAAAAAAAGAAGAAAGAAATTTTTTTAAAAAAGAAGTGAAATTCTACTATACTCATAGTTGTCAGCAGAGAGGCTTCCTCTGGCAGCTGACTGGAGCAGATGCAGAGAACCACAGCCTAACATTAGGCAGAGAGAGAGCCCAAATTGAATACTCCATCAGGTCCCCCCATGACCCTCAAAGCCCTGAAGCCCTGCAGAAGAAGGGGAAGAAGTATTGTAGAAGCCTGAGGGGTTGAGAACACTAGGAGAACACAGCCCACAGAATCAACAAAGCAGGGTTCGAAGGGGCTCTCAGAGACTGAAGCAGCAATCACAGAGCCTGCATGGGTCTGTGCTAGATCCTCTGCATATATGTCCTTGTGCCCCTCCCCAGATCGCCTGGGAATGAGGAGGGACTGTCCTCTCAAATGAAAGGACTGAAAACCAGTTCTTCCATCCAGAAGGCTGGGAATTGGAAGTGATTGACAGCTGGTGATCTGTGTTATCTGTTGGGCCAGGCCATCTCAAGCTCTTACAACCAGGACCAAAGATGCCTAGTAATCTAAATAACTCGTACATTGCCTCTACGGACAGGGGCTCCACCAAGCTCCCACAACCAAGACCAGGGATGGCTAAAAACCCAAATGACCTCAATGTTATCCGTGTGACTGAGACTAGGCCAGATCCTTCCCTAGGCCCTTAAGGTAATACAGGTAGACTATCTCTAGAACCCATCTTCTTTGAAGAAATGACATGTACTTTGAGTTGATTTTCGGTGTAATTATGCCTCCTTGTGCACTGGAGATTGTATTACACCAGGAAACCTTTTACAAATTGTACTGTGACTCTCAAAGCTTGATCCAGCTTAAGTCAGGCTGCACTGAGTTTTCATTCTCCTCTCTTCAAGGATCATGTCACTGCTGGCTGCGACACCTGCAGGGTCCCCCACCCCTACCCCACTGATGCCATTGCAGCGTGTAAACACATGTGAAAGCTACCTGGGTTCTTTGAAGATATACTTGGGATTATCTATTACGACATTTAAGACTAGGTCTTGGGGCCAAGACTAGGTCTTGTCTCAGTGAATAGGAGCACTTGCTACCCGGCATCGCACACACAGCAGCTCACAGTCACCTGTGACTCTAGCTCCAGGGGATCTGGTACCCTCTTCTTGCCTCCTCCGCAACCTGGCAAACACACGGCATGTATACATATGCGTAGGCAAAACCTTCATACACATAAAAATAAATAAATGTATTTTTCAAAGATTAGAGCTTCTTGATTTTATCTCCTATGATAACCTCTCAATAATACCCATTTCTATATTCTACACGTCCTCTGTTTTAAAGCTAGATGTATGCTAAATATGATTGGTTTGGTGAAAAATAATTATGATTCTCAGACTATGTCTTGCCACATTCTTCCTTTGTAGGGTTTCCTGATCATCTGGCGTTGAGCAGCATGTGACAAACCTCACAATTACAAGTTGGTATTGGGGCAACTTATATATACTATATCTAGGAAAAAAAATAGTGTTTTCCTAAGAGTGTGTGTATAGCCAGCCTCAAAGATTGATTCTGACTTCTGGCCTTGCTTGGGGGCTGGACTTAGTGACCCACTTTTAATGGCTTCAGTGGAGAGGAGGAGGTGACACTTCTAAGAGCCAGCTATAAAAAGACTGCAACTTCTGACTCCGGGAATTCTCCCAGCTGCTTTTGCTCCGGGAGGCGGGCTGCCATGTTATAAGAAACTTTTGGAGAGACGTATGTGCCAAGAAAAATGATACCGCCATCAGACAGGCAGACAGTGGGGGCCTGAGGTCTGCCAAAAGTATTGAGATGATTGTAACGTCAGCCACCTTGACCTGAGCCTCATGATACAGTGAGCATAACTCATCCATGTGCTGAGATTCCTATACATAAACAAAAAGGGGAGATAGTCCGGCAGCAAGGTGTAAACTGGGGCGGGGTGGTTTATCACTCAGTGATGGATGAGTACAGTGGGTGGACCTTTATTTTAATCCTCGTGACTTAGCCTACAGCTCTGTGAGTCAGTTGGATGATTGTTTTGGCAGGGACACGTTTTATCTGATCCTTCCTGAGCTCCTCAGGGCTCTGTGGTAGGCTACTGGTTTTTATGGCGAGTTCATGATCCTGAATCCACATCTGATGGCTTAGTACTCACTGACTGGGAACACCACCCCACCCCGGTCATCTGACTCCGCCAATTAACTAAACATGGGTTGTTCTCCTAGGCTCTAAACTCAGCGAGAAAGTGAGCACCAATAAAGGAACGCCTCTCGAGCCTCTGGTTATATATGGTTTGCTAATGTCCTATTGGCCAAAGTGAGTCACATGACCAACGCATATTTAGAGAGTAGAGATGCAGGCTAGCCTTGTGGAAGGGAGGATCTGTGATGTCATGTTGTGAGAGTGAGGATGGAGAGAGAGGCAAAATTTTGGGTCATTTAAATAATCTACCATACAGAGAAAGCCTGACAGAAAAATAATAATAATGATTAATAGCATCTCCTATTTCCTTTTATTTCCCAAAGAACAGAAGAGGTAAGTAATAACGCAGGTGCTTCTAAGTACTAAAGGGAGAACCGAGAAGAGCTCTAGAAGGGAAGGTCAGGATGCTCATCGGTCTATATGCCCGTAGGTCTCCTGCTCGTTTACTGCTGGAGATCCGTGCCGCCGTAAATGGAGAAGGAGCTGACGTGGGATTTGGGAGCCTCCACCACGCTCTCAGTTACCACCTGTGTGGTACTCGCTCTCTCAAGCTGTCATGAAGATGTCACAAGTTTCAGGGTCTGACTGGTCCTTTGCTATCTAAGACCAAGAGGGAAGATACGGGGTTGGTGCAGTTCTATAAGGTCAAGCCTCTCTGGTGGTTTCTTGTTTGTCAATCAGCATCTGCTTCTAACACCATATCAAAGCCACCAGTATTCCCCGGGGACACTGCAGACCCTTGAGGGACCCAACCCTCCTCTCTTACTCCATCCCTTTGTGTCGGTTGCCAACACCAGGGGACATTCTCTACCTGGGAACCAACTGGCCACACTGGCCAGGAACCAGGTAGGCAATCTTCACTCTCCTTCTTGTCTCCCATTGCAAATTCCCCAGTCTCATCCCCAACACTGTTGCAGATCACCTGCAGGGACCTGGCTTCCCTCTGTGACTCCACTCCTTGTAGAGTAGTCAGAGAATCTGCAGCTCCTCCTGACAGACCCAGCTTTCCTCCTTTCTGTGGACCCTCTCAGTGGCCCCCTTCTTGTTCCTCCCCATTCCTTCATGTTAGTCCCCAGTACCTAGGCATGTTCCACCCCAGACCTCCAGTAGCCACACCTGGCAGGGCCTCAGAAGCACTCCCTAATAGGCAACCCCCACCCATCACACTCTCCTAAGATCCAGAGAGCATCACAGAAAACAAGTTGTAGAACACTCACCCAGAAACAGACAAGACTATATATCAACACCTAGAATTACAATCATCCCAAACCCAGATGCCATGACACCAGCATAAAAACACAACCAATAGTAGCCGGGACAAGATGTCTCCACCTGAGCCCGAGGGCCCTTCTACAGAAGACCTGAGAAATGCGGCATAACTGAAGCACAGGACAAGAGATTCAAAATAGCAATTACGAGTATGTTCAAGGCCCTTAAAAAGAATATAAAAAATAAAAAGTCCATTAATGAAATCTATGAAACACAAACACTGGAATAAAATGAAGCAATTCAAGACATGAAAGCAAAACTAGGGTCACAAAACAAAAACCAAAAAACAAACAAAAACCACTCAAACTGAGGTAAAGCTGAAAATAAAAAAATTAGGAAGGAAAAAAAAAAAAACACCTTAGAGGAAAGCCTCACCAGCAGAATACAAGACATGGAAGAGAGGGTTGGACATTTAAGACAAAATTAGAAGAAATGGATACCTCAGTCAAAGAAAATGTTAAATCAAAAAAAAAAAAAATTTGGCCCAAAATATCCAGGAAATCTTGGACTCTATGAAAAGACCAGATCTATGAATACTAGGAATAAAAAGAGAGAGAGAAGAAGCCCAGGTCAAAAGCACAGAAAATAGTTTCAACAAGATCCTAGAAGAAAAATTCTCTAACCTAAAGAAGGCAGCACCTATCAAGGCACAAGAAGCATACGATACACCAATAAGACTGGACCAGGAAAGAAAGTGCCCCTAGCTTCTAATAACCAAAACACTAAATGTACAGAACAAAGAAAGAATATTAAAAGCTCAAGGGGAAAAGACTCACATGTGAAGGCAGACATATTGAAATTATACCTGATTTCTCAATGAAGACTTTAAATGCCAGGTGGATGTTCTATAAACTCTAAGAGACCACAGATGCCAGCAGAGACCTCTATACTCAGAAAAAAATCTTTCAATCACAGAATACGGAGTAAGGAAAACATTCCTTATGAAACCAACTTTAATCAGTATCTACAAATCCATCTATAAATTACCGAAAGCACTGGAAAATTTCAATCGAAGAGATTTGCCACACCCAAGGAAACATAGGGAATTAAATAATCCCAGACCAGGAAATTGAAGCGGGGGGGTGGGGGAGAGACCCCAGCATAACAACAAGATAACAAGAATCAGTAAACACTTCTCACTGATAACTCTCAGCATCATGGTCTCAATTCCCCAATAAAAAGACCCAGACAGCAGAACGGATGCAGAAACAGAATCCATCCTTCTGCTGCATCCAGGAGACACACCTCACCATCAAGGATGGACATCACCTCAGGGCAAAAGGATGGAAAAAAAGATATCCCAAGCAAATGAGCCCAAGAAGCAAGATGGTGCAGCCATTTTAATACCCGCAAAATGAACTTTAAACCAAAACTAATCAGAAGAGATAAGGAAGGACATTACATACTCATCAAAGGAAAAGAATCCACCAAGAAGACATTATGATTCTTAACATCTAATCACCAAATACTGGGTACCCAAATTGTAAACCTGTAAATACTGGGTACCCAAATTTGTAAAAGAAATACAGCTACAGCTGATATCACATATTGACCCTCACACAGTAATATGGGTAACTTCAACACTTACTCTCCCCAACAGACAAGTCATCCAGACAAAAAATTAGCAGAGACAGGATAGAGCTAAATGATGTCATAAATCAAATGGACCTAGCAGATATTTATAGAATATTTCACCCAAACACAAAAGAATATGATTCTTCTCAGCACCTCATGGAACTTTCTCCAATATTGATCGCATACTTGGATGCAAAGCAAGTCTCAACATATACAAGAATATTGAAACAACATCCTGCATCCTATCTGGTGCCACTGATAAAAGCTGGATAGCAACAACAGAAAGTTGACACACCGAACAACTCTCTACTGAATGAAAATGTGCCAAGACAGAAATTCAAGTCTTTTTAGAATTAAACGTAAATGAAAACAGAGCATACCCAAATCTGCGGGGCACAATGAAGGCAGCTCTAAGAGGCAAGTTCATAGCACTAAGTTCCTGTACTAAAAACTCGGAGAGATCTCATATTAGTAACTTAACAGTGCACCTGAAAGCTCTAGAACAAAAAGAAGAAATAACCCAAAGAGTAGATGGCAAGAAAGTATCAAAATGATTTCGGGGCTGAAATCATTAAAACAAACAGAAAAAGTTACGAAGGATCAATGAAATGACTTGGTTCTTTGAGGAAGTCGGTAAGACACCAGTGAGAATGGCCAAGAGTGATCAAACTCATGACAGGTCTCATGCTGGTGAGGATATGGGGTGGGGGAACACTCACCCATTACTGATGGGGCTACTATGGACATCAGTATGGGGGTTTCTATATAGCTGAAAATTGATCTACATCAAGATTCAGCCACATCACTGTTGAGCGTATACCCGAAGGACTACCCGGTACTGCAGAGACCCTTGTTCAACCATGTTCGTTGCTGCTATATTCACAATAGCTAGATGCTGGAAACAGCCGAAATGCCCGTCGGAATGGATGAAGGGATGTGGTGCGTCTACACACACAAAAAATATTACTCAGCTGTTAAAAAGAAAAACAACCTGAAATCATGAAATTCACAGGTAAATGGGTAGAGCTAGGAAAATCATCTTGAGTGAGGTAACCCAGACCCCAAAAGTCAAATATGGTATGCATTTGCCTATATGTGCATGTTAGCTGTTAAGTTCTAAATAAGCAAGCTACAGTCCATGTCACCACAGCTGTTGGTATAGAGTTAGGGAGGAGGGAGGGTGGGGGGAGGAAGGGGGGAGGGGGAGGGGGAGGAGGGAGGGGGGGAGGGGGGAGGGGGGAGGGGGAGGGGGAGGGGAGAGGGGGGGGAGGGAGGGAGGAGGGAGGAGGGAAGGATCTCCCTAGGAGGGAAAAGTGAAGTAGATAGTTTCGGATGGACAGGTGTCGGGGTGAGGGGGCTAGAATGGGACCTGGAAGAGGAGATCAAATGTGGTAGGGGAGGGAGAGAAAATAAGGGAGGGAATCGCAGGGTGGAGCAGCTAAAACAAAGAGCTATTCGAAGGCTCATATGGAAACCAATGTAATAGAAGCCTCTGAAAACATGTACATATCACCAGGTAATGGGGGGGGAGTGACAACAAAGCCCCAGTTAGACATATCTCACCATCAAATGAAACCTCTAGCTCCAGGGATAGGTTACATCTAAACAAGCTGTTGACCAAAGGGGACCCATGGGAACCCCCAAACATCTCAGGCTATTGCCAAGGCTAATGATTGCTCTCCACAAACTGGTGATAAGATCCCGTGGCTGAAGATAGCATTTACATAACGCACTGAACACAGAAAAGTTGAGCCGGTGCTTACCTAGAGCCTTTACTCCTACTGACTAGTATTCATAGGACAGGAAGGTACTCTGCTGACTACCAGAGGAGAAAGGTTAACACCAACCCAGCTACCAACCTGTCCATTTGTCAGTGATGATTTATGCATGATACACTGGTGCTGTAGTGGTATAAAGGTTGTGGGAGTAACCAACCATTATCTGATTGGAGTTAAGGACATGAGGTAACACCCATCCATGCCTGACACTGCTTGAGTGGCCAAGAACCTAAGACTAGATAGCCCGTGGGCCTAGGGAAAAAACAAATAGTACTGATTTGCTAATGAAAAGTAGCAATGAAATGGCTCCTAACAACACTCTACTGCACTCATAAATCAGTATCTTGCTCAGCCATCATCAGAGAGGCTTCCTTCTGCAGTAGGTAAAACAAATACAGAGACTCACTAGTGAAAGACCTTGGAACACTCAGCCCAAAATGGGACGTCTCCATCAAATCCCTTCCCTGGGGGCTCATGGAACTCTGTGTAGAGGAATCTAAAAGGCTTGAAGAGCCAGGGTGGTGGAGAACACCAAGGAAATAAGGCCTTCTAGACTACAGGACGGACATGGGTATGAACTCACAGAGAGCATGGTAGCACAGGGCCTCACAAGTCTAAGCCAGACAGGGTACCGGGGCTGAGACGGGAAGAAGTAGACACAAGCCCCCATTCCTAACCCCGAACTTATCTCCAAATGACAATGGCATGCAAATGAAGAAATAGCTTTTCCTAAAGACTCTCCCTGGGTATACAAACCACGCTCAATGGCAGGCCCTGCGCCCAGCAGCAGATGGCCGACACAGAATGAACTAATGGTATTTTTTAGAGGTTTTTATTGTTTCATAATGCCTTAGCTGGACGTTCCTTTTCCTCACAGATATTTTGCTTATAAATCATTGTTTCTGATTTTGTTTCATGGAATTTCTGTGTGTGTCGGTGTCTCTGTGTGTTTCTCGTGCTTTTCTTTTAGTTCTTTTTTTCCCCCTGTTTTTTGTTAGTTCGCTTTGTCCTATTCTGGTTTGTTTGTTTTTATTTTATCTTATTTTATTTTTATTATTATCATTTTTAGAGACTTGCTTGTGCCCCGATGAGAAAGAGAGAGAGAGAGAGAGAGAGAAAGGGTATGGACCAGGGTGGGTGGGGAAGTGGGGAGGGTCTGGGAATAGCTGGGGAGGGGAACCTTAGTCAGAATGTATTGTGTGAGAAAGATCTATTTTCAGTTTTTAAAAATACTGTGTTTTTAAAATACAACTTTTAAAAATACAGCATCACAGAGAACTGGTCTCCTTGTTTTCCCCAGCTGTACAAGGTTTCGTCCCAAACTCCTATTTACAGAGGAGGAATCTGTCTCTGCTGTGTACGGCTTGCCCGGGCTCACCCAGGCTGCAAATGACATAATCAGAACCATACAGCGGGCTCACTGCAGATCACATTCCTCGCATTCCATCTCATACCATCGCGGCCTCTCCCCCACCAGCCCCTCTCCGGCATTTCGTTTCTTCTGTACCCATGAGAACAGCACGGGAGAAACCCAATCTCCGTTGAGTGTTCTTTGTCCCTCACAAAGTAAAGAGGCCAGCTTAAAAATCCGTTCGAGAATCGGACCACTAGGCATCTGGAGAATATGGAAAGTCACAAATACAAACGCATCACGGCCATTAAAAACTAACCCAGAAAAACAATCAGGAAATTCCTCGATGCGGGAGAAATTCTACTCACCCCTTTTGCTAGCATAAACGCGCTTGTGTATTGTGGCCTACATTGTCTTAATAGTCTTAGCAGACTTCAGTGTTGTAAGAAAGCTCAGGCTGCTGTGGGGTCTTAGAGATTATCTTGGCATCGGTGTCACCTACGTCTGCACAGTATTTTCAAGTGCGCATAGTCGATCCTGTTTTGTGAACACAACATAGAAGGTCAGGGGAAGTTATGAAATTCTCTTGAGGTCAGACTGCTCATGGGCTCAACAAGAAAATCAGCTCAGAACATTGACACTGCAAGGGTCTTCCTGAACTATGACACAAGGCAGTGTTTCCCAGCGTGCACTGTGATATACTGGCCTTGTGGGATGCACCCCCAAAATTGATCCAACTCCCAAATAAACTTAAGAGGCTGCATATTAGGGTACATTCAGCGACCTGTGCTGTTAGAAAATGACGGTGTGGAGTAGCCCTCAGACTCTGCATCTGAGGGAACCGATAGCCAGAAATCCAAAGTAGGTAAAATCACATGCTAGTCTCCACGAGGACCAGAGAGCCCAGATCTTCAATCCCCCTAGGATGCTCTTTTCCATGCCCCATGGAGATCTCCCTGCTTAAATGTTTACCTAGTATAGAAAAGATAGTTTTGGCCAAGTTAATACTCAGACCAGAGGCATAATTTGAAAAATTATGAAAAGAGAAAAAGTACCATCCTCAGTTTTTAATTCACCTCTGTGCTATCAAAACCATGCATATGAAAACAGCTAACATTCCTGTATGTCAAAATTAAAAATACTTTCTAAAGCTCACTCTAAGGCTTTTTGCAGACTTGGAACTGAATGTGAGCACAGATGAACGTACCGAGGCTCAGAAGAGTAAGCTAGCTCAAAGAACCGCTCACAGATTAAGAGAGAGTCTGTCTGATCCCAGAGCTGTTCAAAAACCATCCAAAATGTCCCCTCATTTAGGAGAGATCCCCAAACCCCACTCTTCCTCTGGCATCATGGCTTCTGAAGTGGATGGACTCAGAGATGCTGGCAGCTCACACAGCAGCAACAAAACAATAAAATCAGCAGGCTGAAGACACTCAGAGATGCACGTGGAGAGGAGGGGCAGGTCAGCCACGAGCACAGCAGTGAATATATGCATTCTGTTCTAAAAAGCCTTCAATTCTTAATTTGTATTTTTGAAAATTAGAACCCGAGTCCTGAAGCTTTCTTTAACTAAAACCAAAATACAACCACAGTCACATTAAGAGACTTGTCAGATTAGGTTCAAGCCAGATAAACACTTAGGAGACTCCGGCACATGCCAGGACTTGAAATCTACAGCAATGTGCCAACACATGGCCATAAGCCTCTGTTGGAACCCTGGTAGTGGGTGGCATCTACAGTCCTAGAAGAAGGCCATCTTATACTCTGACTGCATTCAAAGTCTCCCGAAACCAAGAATTGCTTTGGGTATCCTCCAACTACAGTAGAGTTTAGCAAAAGAGACTCTGATGCAAAAGTTTATTTTTTGTTATGTTTAAAAGGGTTGTTTTGTGCGCTGTTAGGAAAAGAGCTGCCTAGGCCTTGATGTTTGTATTGTCTGCAGTTGCTGACTTCATGTAAAGGATGGTTGATTGCTCATGATCTGCACGTGCTCACTGCTCTCTGGCAGAGTCAGTATCAATAGAACACCTGAGAAGCCTAGGCATCAGTAAAATCCCCTGAGATGAGATGCTCAGGGTTCCACTGTCCAGTACAGCACCTGCCATGATGGTGGTTCTCTCTGCTGAAGTCTGGCAGGGTTTTTTCACTTATGAGACTGTCTCCTTGTCTTCCTTGGTGAGCTGACACACCAGCTAACAGTTACAAGACTCCATCATTGGCTGAATGGCACTGACATGATTCCTTTTTATAATATACACCCCATTATTCTAACTGCCCTCAGAGCAGGAAGTAAGTGACTTTTGCAGGCAGTATCCTCTGCGGGGTAGCTCTCTCTGGAAACAAAAAACCTAGCTACCTTTTCCAAAAACTTGGACATGTAGCTTAAATACCACTAAATGCACACGTTGAAGATGGCAGAGGTCTTCATCAGTCACTCTCCATGTTATTTTTTGAGACAGTCTCTCACTGAACCTGGAGCACAACCACTGGGCTAAACTGTCTAGCCAGCAATCTCTAGGGACCTGCCCGTGTCTGCCCATCTCACTGGACTTAGCAACAAGTGCCTGCTACACCCTTGCTGGGGATCAGAACTCGGGTCCTTGGACTTGAGAGCCACGCACTTTACTAACTGAGCTGTCTCCCCAGCTCCTACAGGTCTTGAGCTTTCGATTTCCTGCCACCATCTGCTGAGTGCTGGCACTAGAAGCATGTGCCACCGTGCCTGGCTAATTCTTGTTAACATTATTTATCTTGAATAGGCATGAGGGCAGGCATGCTTATCTTCTGCCTAAGGGGAAATTTTTGATCTTGCAACATTACTATGTTAGCGGTGGGTTTATTTATTTTTTTTTACACATTCTCTCTATTGTGCATGAAAGTCCCTTTCTGCTCCAGGCTTCTTCGCATTTTATCTTGGGTGGACGCTTAAGTTCATTTCCTACATCTGTTTTGATTACCACATGCCTTTAGCTCTCTGCTCTGATAACATCACACATTTCATCAATTTGTTTGCTTTTTAATTCTATTTTATCTATCTTCTAATGTGTGTGTGTGTGTGTTTGCGTGTGTGTTTGCGCACCTTTGGAGGTATAGACAGATGAGTTGGCCAATGTGGGTACTGGGAATTGAACTTGAGTCCTCAGGAAGAGCAGTGTGTGCTCTTAACATGAACCATCTCTGCAGCCACTGATTCATTTTTACTTCTTATGGGAGCAATTCTCCATTCCTAGGATCAAATCTCCTTGGTGAAAGTGTTATATACTGTGAAATTTGGTCATGTTTTGATAGTATTTTTTTGAGGATTTTGTACCTATATTTGTGGCAGACATTCACCTATAGTTTGCTTTTCTTGGAACACCTTGGTTAGGTGTGCGTATCACAGTAACATGGCCTCAGAATGAACCGGAAGGTGTTCTCTCTTCTGTTTGGTTATTGTTTAGTTTGGTTGAGGGTTTTGGCAGAGTTTATGAAAGTTCTCCATTAGTTTCTTTTGGAACAATTCCCTGTGAGGTCATCTGAACCTGAGCATATTTTTGCAAGAAGCTTTTTGATGATTGACAGCTCCCTTTAACTCGAACAGGTCTTCCTGGGCTCTTATCTCTCCTGGGCCAGGGTCAGTGGTTTGCATTCTAAGAATCTGTCAGTCTCACCTTATTAACTCTCTCCTGGCCTGCAAGGGTTGCTACATGTTCCTTCTTGTCTCTGTAAGGGCAGTATATCCCTATTTTGGTATTCATTTTTACTAATTTAAGTCACGTCTTCTTCTCCTGGTCGGCCTAGGCGAAAGTTAATAAGAACCACCCTCCCATTTTACTAATTTGTTTATTTCATTTATCTCTTCTCTAATTCATGGTATTTCATCAGTTTGTTTGTTTATATGAGGCTTAGTTTGCTTCACTTTTTCTGCTTTCCTAAAGTGATGGGTGACAGGGTCAGTTATTGGTTTGAGGTCCTTTTCTGTTTTGTTTGATTTTGAGACAGGTAAGGTTATGCAGTTTAGACTGACCTTGAAAGAATGATCCTCCTGCCTCAGCCTGTTAGTGCTGGGATTGCAGGTGTGCACCACCACACCTGGCTAGCTCTTCCTTACTTTGTCGGTGTGCCGTTACAGTTACACGTTCATTTCTTTCTGCTCACTGCGTTAGCCACACCCCATAAGTTTTGATATGCTAGGCTTTTATTTTATAATCCTAAATCTGTGCTTATGGACACGTAATGCATAACGATGTGGGAAGGAAAGAATGGAGCTTAATTAAAGAAGGTATTTAAGATATGCTATGAGATTTATAATTATTGTTCATGGTTCTGGCCTCTAGACAATACTTACAATTAGTTATGTTTAACAATGGCTCAGCTCTCCTGTCTCCGGTCCTTTCCTTTCAGTCTGAGTGGATCCCATCAACATTTCTCTGAGGTGGGTCCGCAGCTGAAAAGCCACACTTTTGTATATCCGAGAATTTGCTGGACCTTCATCCCTTCTGAGACAGTGGTTTTAGAGTCAACCTGCCACAACTGGAATCAGCTAAATGGAGAGTGTCACCGGAAGACCTGTCCTGACCGGGTTGGTTGCTGTGGGAGGCGCTACCTTGGTGTGGGCGGCACCTTCTGGTAGAAGCTCAGAGGGAAGGGCGTGGTAGGCGGAAGTTCTCTCTCCTTTTGCCCTCCTGCCCTTCCCTCTGGCCTTCTTGCCTTGTCGCTGTTGCTGCTGCTGATTCCACTTAGAGCAGAACCAGCTCTTCCAGGCGTTTGTTGTGGACTGGAGACCAGCAGCTCCCCAGGCACGCTTCTGGGCTTCCTGCGTCAGATTAGGACAACTGAGGCCTGTCACCTGTGGACTGAGGAACCACCTGCTGTCACCCATTCTCCCACGGTTGTGGACAGCTACTGTGGGACTGCTCTGACTGTCGAGAACGATGTAACTACTGGCTTCTCGGGTGTGATTTAACTGCTGCTACCATTTTAAAGTCGGCTTAATAGATTCAGATACACATATCCATTCCACTGAATCTGTTTCTCGAGAGAACCCCGACTAAGAGAATAACCAATATTTTAAGGTATGAAAATCTATACTATACATCCACATTACCCAGACTTCTCTGATGCTCAAACCATCGGGAGAGTGTTTGCAGCTGACAGCCATGCTGTCATTAGAGAGCACTGCCCTGTGTAGTACAGTATTTACATATGCAAATCCAGAAACCAGCCTTGGCTAACAAGAGCATGTCTCTTTCTCTTAAATATAATCTGATCTGGAGCTGTGTCTAACTTGCAAACCAAAGGACTTCTAAACACAACAGTTCTCAACCTTCCTGACACTCCACCCCTTTAAGACAGTTCCTCATGGTGTGGCGACCCCTAACCAGAAAATTATTCTTGTTGCTATTTCATAACTGTAATTTTGCTACTTTGGAGAATCATAACGTAAATATCTGATATGCAGCACTCACATCAAGCAGCTCACAGCTGCATGTAACTACAGCTACAAAGGGATCTGATGCCCTCTGCTGGCCTACACTAGCACCTGCACTCAAATGCACACACACACACACACACACACACACACACACACACACACACATGGGTGCACACAATTAAAAATAATAATAATAAAATAAGTCTTTAAAAACTTGACTCTGACACAGCTTAGAGATATAGTAGTATGGAACAACACAATGCCATAGCAAAGGGCTGAGGTCAGGCTGTACCCTGCTCCACTTATCCACGCTTGTGTAAAACGCTGACTTTTCACGCTCTGCCTTGTCCCAAGAGACTCCATTTTACCAGTAGCTTTTGCTTTACTTTGGAGATGGGGGATGACTCTGTACCTGGATAAACATGTCAATGACACCATCTTCCCAGCACCAGCCACACAACACAGAATGACAGATGACTTACTCGTGGAAGTTAAGAGGCTGCCTATAAACTTACAGGGTGAGTTGAACTGTAGGGGTATATGGACATATCAAAATTATATCAGGAAGATGAGGCCCAAGAATTTATTGGACATATCAGACCAAGAAGGACTAATTCTTTCATCTAGATTCTATAAGGTGGTGGACACCTAATCCTGAGGCCACAACAGCCCCTATGAATCTGTCAGTTGACGACCTGGTGTGGTCAGAGAACTCTGAGCCACACCAACTTGGTTGGATCTCCATAGTTGATATGGTCTACTCAACTCCATCTACCCATCCTCCGGTTCATCCCTTGGGACCTGCTGTCCATCCACCCACCCGTTCCTTCAACCAGTTCCAGTTCTGCCCTTTAACTTTGCATCTGGGCTTCACTCTCACAGCTGACTTGCAATAGTGTGACTCGCCGATGACACAGCTTCTCTGGCTTCCTGGTTCTTATCAGTATAGATTCCACCTGTATCTCCATTAGCTTCTCTCTTTCTAGGGACTTCTGAAATTTCCCGAATGCTTTTGTGGCCTCTCAACCCTGTACAGTCATTCTGTGACATATATATGTATGTGTATATATGCATATTAATATATGTGTGTGTATATATATATATACACATACACACATACATATATGTATACATGCATATTTACACACATACATAAATGTATACATACATACATAGACACACATACATATATGTATACATACATATTTACATACATAAACATCTATATGTATATATGTGTGTGTGTATGTGTGTCTATTTTCTCTGTGATGTGCAATATGTTATCTGAGAGTGACTATTAATAATTAAGGTTAGGATTTTTAAAAACCCTGTGTTGACTTCATCCATGGTTAGTAGCAAAAATAGAAACATTTGGCAAATTTGTACCATTAAAACTCATACCTTGGGGCTACTGAGACAGCTCAACAGTTAAGAGCAATGGTTGCTCCCAGCACCCACATGGTGGCTCACAACATTTGTAACTCCAGTTCCAGGAGACCTAATGCCCTCTTCTGGTCTTCCATGACATCAGTCATGCATCTGGTGCACAGAGATATATGCAGGCAAAACATTCATATACAAATTTTTAAAGATATATTTTTTAGCCAGGTAGTGGTGGTACACACCTTCAATCCCAGCACTCAGGAGGCAGAGGCAGGGGGATCTCTGTGAGTTCAAGGCCAGACTGGTCTACAGAGTGAGTTCCAGGACAGCCAGAGTTATCACAGAGAAACCCTGTCTCAAAAAAACAAAACAACAAAAACAAAAAAAGATAAATATCCTAAAATTCACTATACCTCTCAAATTTATTTCTGACATTGTGAAAAGACACAAAGGTCTTCATCTATGTTTCTGACATAGCACACCAATGACACATTTCAAGAAATGTTTATAGAGACCTCAGGAACATTTTAAATAAGTATACAAAATTGTTTTTCCATAATCCAAAAGAGAACGTATTCCCAGTGTCTTTACTATGTGCTGGTTAAAAAAAGAGATGGGGGGAAGCAGAAAAATGCTGGGAGCCCACTGATTGACAATGAATTCTTCTTGAGGTGTGTTTATGAGTGAAATAAAATGCAGCTTGAATTCTCAGGGAAAAGTCTAATTTCAAGTACTCTTCCCATCGTGTCTTTATACTTTGAAACAAGCAGAGTGTCCCATTGTTTTGAAATGTCCAATATGTTAATCAGCATGCTAGCAGCTCCCAGCTGATGGGGAAACCGTAGCCACCATTTCATTCCAATAACTATTTTCTACCTTGAAAGAAAACAGCGAGAGTCTTGACTTGATTCGTTTCAGTCAGCTTCCCAGGAAAGCCTCAAAAGGCGTCAACAGAAGAAAGTCACGGCAGAACCAAAAAGAAAACCACCTAAAACCGCGAGATATGATTTAATTGCCTTTCCATCTCTAAGACGGGAAATTCCTAAGAAGTGATTTTAGAAAGATAAGTAGGACCAGGAGTGTGTTTACGTGGCCAGAAGCTCTCCGAACCTCTCGGTCCATCCCAGGTCCCCATGCACACCTTCGTGAGCCCTGACACTGACTGCCCTCCTCAGCCACCTGCAGAACGTCACAACGAACGCCATCACCTTTACACCTTTAATGTCCACTTGAGAACTGTTGCAGGAGGGTGCGGGCGAGAGTCCAGGATCTATGTAAGCCTACTATGTGCCCAGCCATTCACTCGACACCCAAATTAGATCAGAACTTCCCACTGACAGTAACCTTAGCTACGAGCCTTGCTATTTTATGCCGCAGTGGATCTGGAATAACGTAACCTATTTTTCACAAAGGGAAACAGAGATAAATACGAGTTTCACTGAAGAGATGCGTTAGGTTCTGGGCACCGAGAGAAGCTTCTCTCTCATGTTTCGTTATCTTGTTATTTTGCTATGAAATGATACTGGATTTTCTGAAAATTTACAGAACTATAATCAAAGATTTGGTGATTTGTCACAGTTGTTCACACACACACACACACACACACACACACACCATGTCCCATCTCTGCCTTTCCCTCTCACCCCTCCCACAGGCCACTTTGGCAATACATGCTGCTAATGCCTAATCTTCAGATCTAACTTTGAATCTCTCCAACTTCCACACCAATGTCCATTATAGAGGTTTGGTAATTCAAGGGTTTACAAAGGGCTCTGCCTAAGATCAAATTGATTGGTGCTTTCTCTGTTGCCTAGAGACTGGACTTATTGATCTGGCCTTCGTCACTTTATAACTAACGTGGAAAGGAAAGGAAACAAAGAGACTCGGAATGGAAAAATCACACCGGCTCATGCAGACTTCAAGGTCTTTGCTACCTGATACGTTCAGAGAGAAATGCACTGGGCTAAGGAAACTGGAAATGTCACCTTGCCGTATTAAAATATTTTAAAGAAGCCAAAATAAGGTTAAGGCATTAATTCATCTGCACGGTTTAATAAACGTCTAACATTCGACTGAAAGAGCAACAAAAACTTTAGAGAGCAGGACAGATCCAGGTGCTCAAAGCAGACGCTCAGTATTTGCAGCAGACACCACTGGTGGCCCAGTCTGCACCCTCACCCTACAAGTCATGTGACTTCTTCAGGCCTGGTGCTCATGTAGGAAGGACGGAGATGGGGAAGTTAACACCCCAGAACTTGAGAGACGGGAGACAAAGGATGGCAGTGTCTGTGTCAGGGAATTCTGCGTGTGTGCTACAGAGGCTCGTGTAGGGCCCGGCACGAGCTAATAGCTCAGTTGCTAGAAGTTTTTACTTGCTGTAACTTAAGGGAAAGCCTCACCAGTGCAATGAGTCAGACACTGAACATTTTTTTTTAAACACGTGGAAAAGGTGTACAAAAAGGTTGTGACAAATTTGCAAGGCTAAACAGACCATATGTAGAGATAGAAGATGGTAAATGTAGATAGATAGATGATAGATAGATGATAGATAGATGATAGATAGATAGCTAGATGATAGATAGATAGCTAGATGATAGATAGATAGATAGATGATAGATAGATGATAGATAGATAGATGATAGATGATAGATAGATGATAGATAGATGATAGATAGATAGATAGATGATAGATCATATATCCATATATACATACATACACCAGAAGGATTCTCTGGATTATTACAAAAAGACTCTGGTCCTCTTCAGGGAGAGAGGAGGGAGGGAGGGAGGGGGGAGAGCACATAGCTGGAGACACAGATCAATATGTGATAGGGTTGCTGAGCTTCAAAGAAAAGGAAAACAGAAGGCTTGTACAGTTCAAGTGCATTAAAAGAACCCTCTTAGGGGCTGTTTGGGGAAACCTGGACTCCTGAACCCCAGGGCAAGGACACCTGTCTGGATGTGCCTTAAAGACACAGCTATTAAAACTGTCCTGAGACTCAGAGTCTGAGAGGTGGCATAGCCTTCCCTACTAAACAGTAGCGTTCCCTACAAGAAATTACTACAGGGTTTTCTCCTCTGTTGAGCATCAGATATCCACACTATAAACTTCCCCTACGTGCTTTTCTCATCAGATATACACAATATAAAGTCCCCTGTATCTTTTTCCCACTGCCAGGCTAGTAACTAGGGTTAAATCCAAACATAATCCACCTAGAGATATGACAGCACAACGTGGGAGGAAATATATACCTCAAAAAGCTGCAGGGATGTTGTGTGACTTGTGCCAGCAGAAGCCACTGGACTGGATTTTAGTGGTCTTGATCCAGAAGTCTGAACAAACTGTCCATTTGAGATCTGTGTCATGAGACACGAAACAAAACCTCTGAAAATCAGGTCCAAGTTTTGGTTCTGAGGTTGGTGGTTATGGGATGACTTATAACAATGGAAATGTTTCCTTGAAAAGTGCGGGCCCTGGGGGTGGGGTGGGGAGCAGAGCGGGAGAAGCATTGACTTATGCGGGAATGTTTGGGGAAATAATCCTGAGACTCCTGAGAATCTCAACTGCAGTAGCGTTCTTCCCGTTTCTATATAGCAGTAACCTCTTGTTTCCTGGAGACCAGGCAAGGACATCAGATTCCTCTACGTGCTTCTGTAGCTACAGTTAAGGTGCTGTCTCATCATGACCTGAACGGAACACACAGTTCATGCTATGGGAGGAACTGAGCATCTCAAACCTAAAAGGACCAGCTCCACGAACTCGGGGACAGATCTTGCAGAGTTTGGATGAAGAGTTGGACTATTTGGTGGCATGTGGTAGAATTGATTGGCTGAGAGGCACTGTCTCGTGACTCAGGATTTAACATCCTGGTAAGGTCACCCTCTGCCGGTTCCGATTACAATACTTGAATGGTCTCACTGGTGAGATAAGGTAGAGATGTCAGAACTTCTTTGGCAGAGCTCAAGGAAACCGTTTGGAAGAAGAGTTGGCCACATTTGCATGGATAGTTGGTAGGAGAATTGTGAATTCTCCAGTTTATGATTGGTCCTGGAAAATCCTAAAGTGTATGCCCGTCATGACAGCAATGTGGGGTGTCCTGTTGAGAGGGTGCCACCATCATCGAGTTTAGTTGTACGCTGCTGTGGCGGCTCACCAAGAGAGACAGGAGTCATAGTCATATCTGCAAACGCTGCCAGATGGGAACCACCATCATGGCCAGTGCCACACTCACAGTGGAACCCCGAGTGCATCTCAGCTCAGCTGTTTTTATTCATTCAGAACGCCTTAGGTGGTCTACTGATACTACGTGCAGATCGTAAGCAATCAAACATCCCCCTCAGAAACCCAACACCTACAGACAATACAAAACGTTAAAAACCTAGGCAGGCCCTCACTCAACAGTGCATAAAAACACTTTAAACATAACTAAAAATAAATTTTCTCACATTTCCCCTTTTCTGTATAAAAAAAAATTGCTTTCCCTTTACAGCACAATTTAACACTACACCAGCAAAACCATTTACAAAAGGAATAATCACAAGTGCTACTAATGCACAGGACCAAATGAAATTATATCTCTATCAAGATTTTTGCAATGTCTTTGGACAGCAGAAAACATTATCAATGTTCAGTTATCTGGAATTCACTCACAATCTTCTGTGCTATTCCAAAGGGCTTGGATCACTTCTCTGGCTCTGCCCTGCAGCACACACAGTTTGTCCCTCAGTCTGGCTGGCTCACACCACTGCTGCTGCCCTTGGTGGTCATCCCCTGGCACTGGCATCTTCAGAATGCTGCTGGGGTCCTTTACTGCAACTGGGCTGCACTTCCACCAGTCGCCTCTCCTGAACTCTTCTCATGGTGCCAAGCCTCGACTGCTCTTCATGACCCCTTCATTTTGGGCCTTCAACTACAACTGAGGCTGCATCTTCACTAATGGCCTTTCCTGGCCTCTCGTAGTGCCGAGCCACTTGCTTTCCAAACTCTTACAGTATCGAGTTTGGCTACCAGCACGAGATACAACCTCAGTCAGTTCTGGAAGACAGTTTCTGTGTACTAATCCTGAGGAAACACTTACCAGATTTTAAGATAAAGTCTAGTTTGCAGGGAAAACAACTGGTCACTCTGTCTTCAGAAAGGGTCCCCACATGGGTGGAGTTCTCATCACCATCACCAGTGCCTGGACTGCTTGTCCTTTTCTTAGTCGGGTTTGCAGAAGAAAAAAGAAACTGGTCAGTTAAACTAAGTGACATTTTTGACTCCAAGCTGCAGATTCCACAACAGCAGGGGGTCCTGGGCCGGTGGGAAGAACCTCCAGTTGAAACATTCTGGTAGTTTGGTGTTGTTTCTCACCACCGCTAAGGGTAAACATGCACCTTTCTTCATAGACCTCAAACACAACATCTTGAGCTTCACTCACATACAACGC
The DNA here is from genome assembly GCA_026225945.1 of Cricetomys ansorgei. NCBI lineage: Eukaryota > Metazoa > Chordata > Mammalia > Rodentia > Nesomyidae > Cricetomys > Cricetomys ansorgei. The sequence continues at coordinate 7,553,187 of JAMJFZ010000271.1, read as the reverse complement.
AGCTATCAGAAAACTCAGTTTGTGAAACAGCCAGCTACCACCAGTGGCAGAAGGGAGCGTTGGCTCCATGATCAGGAAAAGCAGTAAGAACCTTGCTTTTCCCCCACTCCCAGCTGAATTCTTTCTCTCTAAGGGTCTCCATTCTGTGGCTCTCACCTCGGAGCTTTACTCCTCACTTACAACTCTCTTTTATAGAGCTTTCCTTTCTCACTCTCCTCTTCCTTCAGGAGAACTCTACTCATCATTTTTGCAAATATATAATTTCTGTTCTCTAGGAGCTGCCCTGAGCATACTTTACTGGACACTGTAAGGTCTGGAGTTCTTTCTTGTTCTTCCTTGTTTCCATGTTGGATTAACTGACATGATGTCCTGCTCCATGTTGATGCGCCATTTGTAGTAGTTAGCCACTGGGGGTTCACCAGGGAAGACACAGAAGTATATTCGTAAGTCCAGTCTCTGTCAGACCTCAGCAGAGCGAACCACTATCCTGGCCAGCATCAGACTCCACAGTGGAACCTTGAGCATCTCAGCTCAGGTGTTTTTAGTCTTTCAGAATTCCTCAGGTACAGATCATAAGCAAGTAAACATCCCCCACAGAAATCCAACACCTGCAGACAATACAAAATGCCAAGAACCTAGGCAGACCTTCACCCAACAGTTCATTAAAACATTTGAAACATAACTAAAAATAAACTTCCCCAACAATCTGGGTGGTGATCAGAACCATTGTTGTGGTACTGGACTCCCTCATGGCAACTAGAAGAACAGTTTCTAAGCTGTCAGAGGCATGGTGAAGAACATTGCCACCAGAGACAGGGTGGACACGATTTCCATAAAGGGAAGCAGGTCACCACGATGTGTAGAGATCTGCAATGAGGGCTTTCTAAAAAGCACAAAATAAGATAGACCGGCCGTCAGTAAGCGCATTGGCTTTACTTCCGCAGCTGTCTTCTGGGAATCAGGAGTCCTTGGCTGCAGCTCTGAGCTTCATCTGAGGTCCACAGCTATTGGCTGGAGGAAAAGCAGGTCCCTCTGAGCAAAGACTCTGAAATATCAGCATCTAAATGGGTACAGTCTGGGTTGGAGATGTGACTCGGTAATAAGAGTGCGTACCTGGGATGTGCGATGCTCTGGGTTCAATCCCCAGCACTGACCACAGTAAACACAACACAACAATTCTTCCATATAGAAAACTCAGTTTGGGAATTTTATCCTAGGCACCGACTTGTGTAATTTATAGATTGTGTTCCTGAAACATCATCCTTTGTCACGTGAGAGATCTTACTTACTAGAGAGGGCGGGGATAGTGTCTTCGGAACACACAGTCAAGTTTTTAGAAAAGCTCAAACGAAGTTTGTTTAGCCCGATCCCAAATCAGATACAGCCTGGGTGGACAAACCCTGTAAAGACCAGGGCTCACTGTGTTGAGTACCCGCATCCCTCAAAAGCAGAAACATCTTGTCCTGGTCACAGAAAAGTATTCTGTCCATGCATAGACCTGGGTATCTGGGAGTTAATGCTCAGCTCATTCAGAGTTGATGGGAAAATCCTCAGATTTCCTGGACTCTGGTGGTGCGTTTTGAAGGTGCACTCCACCATAGTCAGCGTGCGCATTAACCTCTTATCTTCTTGGACTTTCCCCTTCATTGTGTTTCTGGATATTCCCTTTCAAACAGTTACATCCAGTTAGCCTTGTGACTCAAGGTCTGCTATGGAGTTGGGGTGAGGATCCGAGAAAGTACCTAAGTGCAGAAAAGTAATCAAATGCATAGCATTTTCAGCGGGATGAGGAATAATTAGCATGCTCTGATTCAATAGTCTTACGACAAGTATACTCACACTTTAAACCTGTTCATTGCTAAAATATAAAATGGGGAAATACGTTGGGAAAATATAACAGATCACTAGTTTATGAAATTAAACCTCTCCTAGAACAAAACTCTTAAAATATTTAAGTATCAAAAACAGTTTTTAAAAATATGCATGTAGTTTGTTTACAAGTAAATTAGAAAACTATCCAGAAAAAAAACAAACAACCAAAACGAAATCTGAGAACCTGAAAAATAAAGAGTTCAAATGAGCCGGCGTCAGTGAAGCCAAGAGCGTGCTAGAGGAACGCAGACGCTCACCACGGGTATAAAGGGAGAGACTGCCAACACATAGAGCATTATGGGTAAAAGCCCATAATGACGGAAAAGCCAGGCCCGAAGCTGCTCAGGTGTCCTAACCGTGAGATCCAGACTGTGAGATGTGTGTTCATGTCTGGAGTGTGGCTCGGTAGTAGACTGCCGGCCTGGGCGGAGCAAGGATCCAGGACTACCAGGAAAAAGAAAGAGAGATGAACCAAAATCAAACCGTAATGCACGCCACCATTAGATAGTTGAACTAGAACGAGCAAGATACGACGTGACGTAAAAGGGATCCAACAGTAAGTAGTTGAGATGGCGCTGAGCAGATGTCTGCCAAGTAGGATAGATCCTAAAACATTAAATGGAGTCAGCAGGGAGGTGTAAAAGCTAGAAAACAGGAAAGAAAACTTCGAGACTTGAAACTAAGAAGACAGAAGTAAGTTCAGGAAAAGTTCCAGGAAAGGGAAGAAATGGGTGAAATGGCTCCATAACCGATAAAGACAGAACACCATCTTCGGCAGTCACAGAGAAAGGCAGATAAAACCAACCCAAATCTAGAAACTACATATTATTCAAAGCCAACAGAGCATAAGCTAACCCAAGGAGTATATCGTTTATAAATAAAAAGTAGACAACAGACTCTGAAAGGCAGAAACCAGAATAGAGAGAACCAATTTCATCCAAACACTAAAAAAAAAAAAAAAAAAAAAAAAAAACCTGTTAACTTAGATATTTATAGTCCACTAAATCATTCATCAAGAACAAGAGCAAACTATATATATATCAGACAACAAAACTGCTTACCACAGCAGATCCTTAATGGCCAAAGAAGTGATTGGGGAGGAGAGAAACTGCACCAGGTAGCGGTGAAGAGCTAGAGCCCGAACAGACTCAGGTACACCTGTCAGGAGATCGTGATTCTCATAGGATAACAAGTTGTGGATCAACAACATGAGAGTAAAACACACCAGGAGAAGTGTAACTAAGTATGGACAGTAGAAATTAAACCAAGTCCCATGAAAAGTCCCAGAAGAATTGTATTTGCAATATGCAAACTCCAAATAAGAAAACATTCAACCTGTATAAAAATTAGTTAAATAGAAAAGATTTGAGTGGAGTCTCTCTCTCTCTTTCTCTCTCTCTCTCTCTCTGTCTCACACACACACACAATGCGTAAGATGAATAAATGTATGGAAAGATGGTACAGGCTGGGGAGATAGATCAGTCAGTGAAATGTTTACCTTGGAGAGCGGGAGAGCCTGAGTCCAAACCCCAGAATCCAGATAAAAATGCTGGGTGTGGAGGTACATGCTTGTGATACCAAGCTAAGATCATCCTTGGGGCTCACTGGCGAAGCTAGTCCAGCTTAATTTGTGAGCACCAGGTCTGCCTGAGACCCAGCCTCAGAGAGAAGTAAACCGTATTCTTCTGAATGAAGCCAGAGGTTGTCCGAGGGCATCCATACCCATTCATGCTCGTGTGTGCATACACACACGCGCACGCACACACACACACACACACACACACACACACATGCACAGAAAATGTTTTAAAACAAATTAAACAAATGTTTTGATTAATTATTTAATTATTCACCAGTGAGATGCAAATTAAAGTCCCAGGATAATATGACTGGCATGTTTAAGTGAATACCTGATATTAGTGAAAATGTGGAACACCAGGACTTTCATACACTCCAGAAGCAAGTGGTAGTTAGCACCATCAAATTCTGAACCACTTCAGGAAGCCATTTGGCTTTACCTACCTCAACTACATATAGACAAGTTGCAGGACCCAAGAATTCGTCTAGATATAAATGCAGCAGGGAAGTATGAATTTGCAGAAGATAAGTACAAAAATATCAATAGATGCCAGGTGGTGGTGGCGCACGCCTTTAATCCCAGGACTCTGGGGGCAGAGGCAGGCGGATCTCTGTGAGTTCGAGGCCAGCCTGCTCTACAGAGTGAGTTCCAGGACAGCCAGGGCTACACAGAGAAACCCTATCTCAAAAAAAAAAAAAATTAATAGAATGGCTAACAAAATCACACTTTAATGAATTCTCACAAATTTCTGTTATCTTGGCATTCATTTGCAAATAGGAGTTGGATTTTCTTCTATCTAAAGCAGGGTGACTCAGTTCCTATTCACACAGCACCCATCTATTGATCTCCTTTCCATCCCTTAGCGCAGCCAATCCTGGCATCTGTCCTTCATAGGCTCCTCCTGGTGATAGAGTCTCCTTGGCTGGCTTCACCGACCCTTGCACTTCACACAGACTGTGAAGATATGCCTCTGTGACACCCCCAATCTTGATCACAGCCTGACTCCTGGAACTCATGCCTATTTATTTTAAACTCTTAAAATTCTAATTAAAATTTCCCTTGAGAAATCTGTTTGGGCAACACCCTATACTCAATACAAGTGTTAGCCTGTGGATCCCTCACTTTGAGGGATCCAGCATGGTAAATTTTATGCTCTAACAATCAAGGTTGCTGGGAACTAACACTGGGCCACAGGTAGACCAGTTGGCATATCTGGGAAGACTGTTGTTCCATCAAGACAATATTGTGCTGGGTAGAGATGACACACTCCTTTAATCCCGGCATTGGGAGGCAGAGGCAGGCACATCTCTGTGAGTTTGAGGCCAGCCTCTGTTGTGGAAATTTATTTTTATTTATTATAAAATATTGTTTTATGCACTGTTGGGTGAGGGGCTGCCTAGGTTCTGGGCATTTTGTATTGTCTGCAGGTGTTGGATTCATGTGGGGAATGTTTGATTGCTTATGATCTGTACTTGAGGAGTTCTATATCAATAAAACACCTGAACTCAGATGCTTGGGGTTCCACTATGAGTATGGCACTGGCCGTGACAGTGGCTCCCTCTGCTGGGGTCTGGCAAGGTTTGCAGTTATGGAAAATGCTTCCTTGTCTTCCCTGGTCAGCCACCTCAGCAGCAGTCTACCACAAACCTCTACAGAGGAGTTTCAGGACAGCCAGAGTCAGAACAGAGGAACCATATTTCAAAAGAAAAAGAAGACAATGTTTTTCATTTAAATACTTAAGGTTTATGGGCATAAAATGTTGCGGGTCCCTGCTCTGATGAAGAATTTCAGTGAGCCACCCTACTGAGTTGATTTCCTGTAAGAGGGCTTTTACTGTCAATTGAAAACATTACATTGTAAACCCATTTATTAAATGCCTCTTCAGTGCCAGAAACTATAGACAAAAGAAACTCTTGACGTGTCCCGTAAGTCTAAGGAGCCTATGTGACACCATACCACCCTCCATTTGCATGAGTAAATAAAAACAAACTCCACCTGTATCAACCGACACAGCAATAAAATAAGGCAGAAACGGAAAGTATCTGCAGACTTATTTCTTAATAAAATTCCTTTCTCCATTCCACTTCTAGCTTCCAAAAGAGAGTGCTGGGCCCTTTGGGAAGGATCCTTCCAGCTTTACAGACTTCTGAGTTTTGTTTTTGTTTTTGTTTTATGTCTTGGTGTCTTGCTCACACCACTTGAGTGCCTGGTGCCCATGGAAGGCAGAAGGTGGCATCAGATTCCCAGAGCTGGACCAACCAAAATGGATGCTGGGAACTGAACCTGGGTTCCTAAAGTAGAACCATTTCTCCGCATCCTCACTCCTTTTTCCCCACATACAGATTACCTTTAACCACAACGTTTCCGAGGCTGTTCCTTCCATAACCTCCCCCTCATGGCTGCCCTGGATGGTGGCTGTTTTTCCGGCTGTAGTGGATCTTCAGCCACCTTCTGCTTTCAAAGTTCCAAGTATCTTATGACTGTTTTACTATCTCCCCCAATTACTCAAAATTATGAGAGAGAGCGAGAGAGAGAGAGAGAGAGAAAGAGAGAGAGAAAGAAGGAGGGAAGTCAGTGTCTGCAAATATGTTATGTTTTAAATAAAAATTCATCAGCAAAATCAGTTTCCTTCCTTCAGTATGAAGCGAAATGATTTTGATGGCTGCTATTGCCATTGGTAACCGCGATATGCTATGGTTACCGTGCTATAAACATGGTAACGTCCATGCTTCTCCATTGCCCATAACAGTGACCTTAGAGAATTAAGTCTCTGGACACCCTTCCACTGTTCCTGCCCCTGTCTCCACGTATACCGAATACCATCAGTTAAAAGCATGTGTTGAGCAGTGCCCTCTGTCTCATGGTTTTATGGTTTCTGGTCAGGCTTTGCAAGTCCATACCTAAAGCATCCAAATAGTAATCATGCGATTCTTCTCCCGGAACACTGGCATTTGATTAGATATGCGTGGGGAGGGTTAGGTGAATTCTGAGTATTGTTTTAAACTGACACTCATTTGTAAGATCAAGAAATTCTCATAAACCGGTCTATTGATAGAACCACTTTGGAAGCTATTACCATTATCTATTAAGATTGAAAACACATGGGATTCCCACTTCTGCATATGTACTGTTAGGTACGTGCACAAAGAGATGTCCCTGAGGCTGCTCATAGCAGCACCTTACAATACAGTAACATGGCAACAGAGGCTCCATTGCCTGCTGACTATATAATGGACCAATAAGATGACAAATACCATGCAGAGAATCTGTATATAGCGATAAGAACGAGCACACTATGTTTCACACAACAAAGATGTCTTAACATAATCCTGAACAAGGAAGCCCAACAAGTAAATGAATATTGAATTATTTCATTTACATAAATGCCGTGAAGAGGCAACCTGGTTGATAAATATCAATCCACAGTGATGCATTGGGCAGCGGTGATGAAGATTCAGGGCAGTGTCTGGGGAATGTACAGGGCCTCTTGGATATCTGATCAAATTTTCATTAAAACACAAGTCTGGGCGGTCTGATGGGTATTTGCTTTAGGATAACCCAGTGAGTTGTAAAACTGTGTTGTGTACTTCGTAGTTTCAATACAAGATTTTAAAGAAGTAAAGGGACCAGAGAGATAGCTCAGTAGCTAAAGCCAGTTCCACCAAGCCTGACGACCTCAGTTCAGTCCCCAGAACTCACACGGTAAAAGGGGAGAAACGAGCCCTGTGGATTATCCTCCAGCGCCCTCCACCCACACACCATGGTGAACACATGAATAAATACAGATGTAAAACAATAGAAAAGAAACAGGGAAGCACCGTGCTGTATCTTACGCACAGAGCGAGCATCACATAGAAAAGCCCTGATACTTCCAAGTTACGAATGAACTCTGAAGAGTCAGGCTTGGAATGAAGAAGTCTCAGAGACAGCTTATGCTTATATGCTTTCTCTTATGTGTCTTTAAGGGACATTTTAATAAATTGTTGGTGTAAATAAGCTTTTGAAAGATCTTTTAGCGGGTGCATATTTAAAATCTGAAGCCCCAAAAGAGCAGAATGGCATAACTTCAAGATTTTTGTCTTGGGTGTATTTAAAATAAGTGCATTTTACAACAAACGCCTTCTTAGATTAGATGATGTATGATGTCATTAGAGCTGCTATTCATAAAGTGAACATATCTGACAAAAGGGGTTTGAACGTAGTGACATTAGGCGTTGGCACAAGCACGCAGAAGCATCTGAGCGGTGGCTGTATGTGTGTGAAGTTGAGTCAGCGCTCCCGGTAGATGTTTCAACGCCCAGCAAGCCTTCTCTTGTACGGTGACTAAGACAGGGCGACAGATAAACAAAAGGTCAAGCAAAGGGAGAAGGAGCTTAGAGATGGGTTGAAGAGAGAGCTGCTCCAGTCTTTTCGAGTTGGCCTATGGTCATTGTTCACCACAGGTCTACCTGTTTGGGCTGATTGCAAGTGTTGGTTACCAAGTTCTGCCCAATAGCTGTAGCTTCCAGCCCCCACGTTGTCTCTGTCATTAGTACGCTTGTGCTCCCGGGCCTCCACACCATAATCCCATAAGCCAAGGAGAGCCACACTCCTCTTGAGTTCCCTATAGCACCCAGAAAGTTCTAAAACTGTAATTGTCAGTCAACAAAAGTCCTCTGAAGGAGACTCCTCTATACCCTGAGTACCAAATTTAGATACACGCGTGTCAGCCTGCCTTTGCCAAAGACACCAAGAAGCCCCAAGACCTCCCAATCTCAATTCACACTAATTGATTGCCTTTCTACAAACACTGAGCTGAAACCCGTCTTCCAGTTTATGCCCGTGGCTGGGGTTCTGGTACTGTGTAATTATTCTCCATAGCCTCTCTGCTTCCAGTCGGCTTCAGGTCCATTTAACCCCGACAAGCGCTTCTGGCCTTCTCCAGTAGGTAGCTCAGCCATGCTTGGTTACATCCCTTCTGCATGCTAGGGCAGTCCCCTGCCTCCTACCAGTTCATCATTGGCCAAGGGCTCCCATCAGATCTCTGGGATGTTAAAACTTCTCTTGGGAAAGGGGCCTCGCCTCCTTTGGGGTTGTGTCTGTTAATGTTAAACTCAGTCTGTTAAACTCAGGCCAAACTCTTGACACACGAATGTCCCAGAATTGAAAGAAACGTCTCGTTCAGGCTTTAGTCTGCCCTTCCCATTTTAGTCATCTGCCCCTATGGGGACTTCAAATTGACTTTCCCTTTTTGTTTTAATTGGGCCTCTGAAAAGTGACCCCCCCCAACTTTGGAACTTTGTAAGGAGACTTTTCCTTGGGGTCACCAAACTGCTTCCTAAAGCCTTTGTACAAATGGCCCTTAAATGCACGCCTGGGTGGGGAAGCTTGATTTTAAACCTGCCATGTCAATTCGGACAGTTCGTAGGAGCTGTAAAAATGTCTGAAGGATCTAAACTCCATTTTGTGTGTATGTGCAAGGTCCCTTGTCTCAGGCCCTCATCCTAGGCCGGGTTCAGGCCTTCAGGCCTGCAGTGTAGGGGCTCAAGCCTCGCACCCTAGGGGCAACCAATCACTGATGAGGGCAACCACAGTGTAGCCACAGGAATGCAGGAAGGCCTTATCTCAAGGCGGGACATCTGAGCCTGGTACCCCTATGTAACAGGAGGTAGGTGAGTGTTTTATCTTAAAATTAGCCAATCCCAAATCGTCCCATGTAACTGTTTCACTGACCACCAATCATGTTCCTTATTACCTCAATCATGCTAAAAATTCTCCTTATAACCTATAAAAAGGCCAATAAGCCTTTGTCCGGGGTCAGCCATTTTTCATGGTGCTGACCCCAGCATGCTGGTTTGCTCTGCAGAATAAAAGTCCCCTTGTTTTTTGCATAGGATTTCGGGCTCCTGGTGTCTTTGGGGACCTCGCAATCAGGGCATAACAATGTCTGTGTATGTTTCAAGGTTAGGTGGGCCGCTGGGGCCAGGGTGGCCCAGTCCAGGAATGCCTGGCTAATCTAGGGAAATCAGGCTGGCCCTAGACTAGAGCAGGCTCAATGTCATTTTTCTGAACAACTAAAAGCACAGGGGCAGGCCTGCCGGCTTGCTCAGAGACTTTGGAAGCAGCGCCATCCAGGTAGCTTGGGCTTTGTTACACCTTCTACATTAAGGGCTCACCGTGTAAAAGCCCACCCATGGACTGGCTGCTCGTTTTCCTTCTTAAGCCAAACAGTTAACGTTTATTGGAACAATATTATTAATGACCCAGCCTGCTTTCGTCACAGACCCAGAGATGCCGGCTTCTGCAGGGCTCAGCGGAATGCCGGAGCATGAGCTGGATTCAGGGGTGTTTATACTAAGCACCGTGCTGTCCTTAGTGAGGGAGAGACACCGCCGCAGACCTCTCCCTGGCTTTCACGACAAGCTGCTTCCCTCAACTATTAAACTTAAAGGGCATCATTTTGGGGTTGGAAACGCACTAAAAAGCCCAAGACACCGAAGAAGGCAGTTTAACTAATACTCGCAGGGTCGCCTTGACAGTGAAGGTTTCCACCTCATTTTGGAGATGCATATTTTTCAGACAATGCAATGATTTCCTGCTCTGGGCAATCTCTCACGGTGGAGACTTGTAATGAATAAAACAATAGCATTTATGTGGTTTTGAAATCGCTCAGACACGCAGATATTTCCTTTGTGAGTTAAACACCTGTCTCTGGATTGAGGCAGGCAGTGGCATTCCCCAGCGCAGCATCCAAGTCAGAACACAAGGAAGGGCGGGTGGGCCAAGCCCGAGCAGGTGGACAGCCCTGGTCCCCCTGGTCCCCAATGCTCAGCCTTCTGTAAGGACAGCTGACCACAGCTTGCTCCCATGGGCGAGACCACGGCAGATTACACAAATGCATCCACAAAGCCCATTAAGTCAAGAGGTTAAATAAGAATTAGGTGTGGTGAATAGAGAAAGGGAGTCTTCCCTTAAATTGAATTTTCCAGCAGATCATAGTCAAGTCAGCTGACCCTCTACTGGAACCTGTCAGTACTGCGTGGTCTCAAAACTAGATATTAAGAATAGCCTTGCTGGGGTGTTGTGTGTTATTTTGAGGATTCCGATATTTTCCTCTTAATTTCAGCCGTAGCTTTTCAGTGATTGTCTTGATTTCATAATATCTTCTTAGGCTCTGGAAAAGCAATGACTAATTCATCCCTGACTTGTAAGTCATGAGACTAATTATTGAAGGAAAAGATAAGAATTTTAAAGTGATTATATAGGGATAGACTGATAAGTCACTTAGGTTTCTGTTTTGTTTTGTTGAGAAGCAGACTTGCGCAGCTAGACAGCATTCAGGGATTCGTTAATTCCGACAAGACTCACCTGAGGAAATCAAACAGCTTGCGTGATCTGATAAGCCACGCCCCTTCCCTCCCCGGTGCTTCCCACCTGCCCCACCCACCCCGTACCCACCCCTCCCTTCACCGTCTGTTCCAGCCCGGGTCAGCACCACTCTCTTCTGCATCTACAGTTTAGCGTCTTAACTAATTGTCTCAGTGAGTGAGCACAGTCTTGACCGTAAGCCATCAAGAGGTCGCCAACTGTAACCTTCTTGGGACGCCTCGAACGTACTGTGCATTTTAAAGGCCAGGACTAACGCTTCCATTTTCATGATTTCATTCAAATGGCTCCCTGTAATTAACAGACCATGGCCTGCAATTGTCATACCAGACCTGTGAGTAGCCACTGGCTCAGCCTCGGCGCAGCACCAAGCTCCCGGGGCCTCGGGCATTTCCGTGACTTTGTGCAGCATGAAGCCGGCCTCCTCTGCTTCCTCTGACCCAGGGGACACACACAAGGCCATGGATACAAGGGTCAAATCCTAAGTGTCGCTTTACTCCTGAAACCAGCACGGCTGGCAAGGTGTCTCCTCAGGTTGACTCCCCTTCAGAGTATCTATCCTGTCATTACAAATATCCCAGCTTCAAAAATTTGCTAGGAGAAGGTTTGGGGGGGCGGTGCCAGGAGGGGACAGGAGGGGGCAGAAGGGAGCAGAAGGGGACAGGAGGAGGCAGGGGGCTTCTTAGTTTCAAAACACTTCTGATATTAGTTTTATTATATACATTTCCACTAAAAGAGATTATTTTTTCAGGCGAGTTACTGTAACTAGCTCTACTACTTACTTCAGTCAACCAAGTTTTTACTGTGCTCAAATTATAGTTGAAATTTGTGTGTGTGTGTGTGTGTGTGTCTGTGTGTGTGTACACATGCATGTGCAGGCAGAAGACAACTCAGGACAGGGTTTCTCACTGGCCTCAACTTGTTGACAAAGCTGGCGTGGTGGCCTTTGAGCAACAAGGACCACTGTCTCTGGCTCCTCAGTGCTGGGGCTGCTAGTCCAGTGTTGAGCTGTGAATACTCTGTCAGCATTTAGAGGAATAAGTATGCCAGTGCTAACTTTCAATTTAAGAAAACCTAGAAAATTGCGAGATAATACTTTCCTCTAGTTAGAAATGTGTTCATTTCTAATGTTTTTTGTTTTTATTTTTTTGTTTTTTGTTTTTTTTTTATTAGAAGACAGGATAAGCCTCTGTCTTCTAAGGGGCTAGTTTCTTATTTTTAATCCCCGATCCAGGCTCAGCCCATCAGCACGCCACCCCAGTGGCCTCTGACATAAATCCCTCTCTCACAGTTCCTCTGAAGAGCTAGCTGCTCGTAAGCTCTAGTTTGCTTGATGGCGATGCACCGTCCACACGGTAGCCAGAACTTAGAGAAGGAAAACCGTGAACACTCAGAGCCATACGCTACTGTTGGAAAGTCATTTAGTTATGGTCAGAAAAATAAAAATAAAAAGAGGTGTCCAACTTTTGCCTCCTGACAGCTGTAGATTTTATCTCATGAGGAAATACCTACCTGAGGACAGCAAACACATCTTCACCAAGAAGACATAAATGGGAAGACGTAAATGGTAGGTATTTGACCAAAATTGGGTGGGGGGGATTGAAGGGAGGGAGCTAAAAGGACTTTAAAAAGATAAAAAGATTTTGAGTAGCTAGCATAAGCCAGCCGGCTAAATAAGCATTACGCTGACAAATCCGTGAGCTGGTTTTCAAAAGATAATAAAACGCTTAAACCTTTGATGATACATCGTGAATCGGGAAACAAATCAAATGGCCATCGATAACCACAGTGAGCTGTGTCCCAGCCACGCCATTCAACGCTGAAGAGAGGTTGAAAAATCTACACCTGCCAGTGACAATACACATTGAAGTCAAGGATGCCATTAAAATATACGTTCTATATATTATAAATGTATATTAAAAATAGTATGTAATGCTTCTATTTATTTTAAAATGTCAGACACAAGTGAAGTAGCCTGTTGCGTTGGAAACGCAGGTAACGACTGTCTTTGGGGAGGACAGCTTTTACCAGTAAGGTGCTATGTGGTGTTGGACATTCTTGAGATGCAGTTGATAGTCCATGCCCTCGGGTGGTGCTTACATGGGCATGTTGAATGTGCTCTAGTCTACCACGTGATAATTTCTAAGATGATGTTAAGGTTTTTTTTTTTTTAAGTGTATGTGCATGAATGTTTTGCTTGCATGTATGTATGTATAGGTGCATATCTGGTGCCCGAGGACACCAGAAGAGGATGTTCAGATCCCCTGGAACTGTAATCATGGATGGCGGCGAGCCACCACGTGGATGTCGGGAATGAAACCCTGCTCCTCTGCCAAGGCAATTGCTGAGCCATCTCTTCGGCCCTACATTTGAACTTTTTAAGTTTTTAAACGTATATATCCCAATCAGTATTTTTAAAAATTGAATCCAGAACAAAAAGCAGAATGAGTTAATAAGGAGAGAAATATTGAAACACTGGTAACATAAGAGTTAATATTTGCTGATACTTATTGTGCATGCAATCTTGTGCTATGCATGGCGTAACCTGTAATTTCCCAGTAGACCCGAAGAATCTACTTACTAACCTGGCCCTGTGAGTGAGGGATAGAAATAGGTGGTGAAGGGTTGGCGAAAGTCACTGAGCTCAAAACTCGTGTCCACCACAATTTTACACTGTCTGGAACCAAGTCTTAAAACACAACCCACTGTATCTTCACCACAAGGTGCCTAGCCTGGTCTAGGGTGGAGTTGGAAAAACTAACATACAATTCCCCCCTTTTAGATTTTATTTTTGTAGAAACATTCTTTTTTATTAACACTTTATCAGCACAATCATTTTATACTCTAACACAGAAAACACAGACAGCATCCAATCCCAGAGTTAAGAACTATCCCTTCGGTTAAATCAAGTTAGACTCTCAGGCTGTATTTTTCTCCTTGTGTACAGGACACAGAGATATTTTTTTATGGATTCACCCAATATGCTTTATCATGGTTGTATGGTTCTAAGATCCTAATCTGAGCAAAGCAAGCATAGCCCACAATGATCACTGAGTATAAACCCCTTTATATTCTAATCAAAGTTCCCAGAGGTCCAAGCATTCATAAGGAGAGCTGCACATGACAGAAAAAAGACTTCTTTTGCAGCATCCTGCTGCACCTCCTTCATATTTTGCGATCTTTGTCAAGAATACGTCACGTTCTGGGCCCAAGTTACTAACTAAAGGTTCCTCCGATCTGCAGCTTTTCTGTTTCTCCAGCTTAACTTGAGGATTGTCACTCCTCATCAGATTTCCTTTTTCACTCTTAATTTTGACAAATACTCAGTTTTGGAACCGTATGGGAGCTGTTCTCTAACCAGCACAGTGCTGACTTTGTGTGGTTTTCTGGACTTTTCCATGCTCTTACCCACATACACACATGTCCCTGTTGCTGTGTCCAGAGTGCTGAGAAGAACCAGGGGAGGAAGGGCTTCTTGTGACTTACAGTTCAAGGGATAAAGTGCACCAAGGCAGGGAACTCCGTCGGCAGAAGGGGGTAGGCCACACTGTAGCCAGAGTCAGGACTCAGAAGGTAGACAGGAAGTGGGAGCAGACTATAAACCCTCAAGGTCCTCCATCAGTGGCTCACCTTCCCAAGCAAGGCTCCACCTCCTAATGCTTTCACAATCTTGCTTTCAAAACAGGTATGAGGCTGGGTGGTGGTGGTGCATGTCTTTAATCCCAGCATTTAAGAGGCAGAGGAAGGCGGATCACTGTAAGTTCGAGTCCAGCCTGGTCTACAGAGCAAGCTCCAGGACAGCCAGAGTTACAACAGAAAAACTCTGTCTTGAAAAGCAACAACAAAAACCAAAACCAAAAAACAGGCAGGAACCACGTTCAAGGACAGGAACCTTCAAAGGATGTTTCACCCTCAAACTATAACAATGTTTCTATTGAAATGTTGCTGATATAAAAAAGACAGAACAGAAGGTATCTCAGGCCAGGTGTGGTGGTGCATGCCTCTAATCTCAGCACTCTGGAAGCAGAGGCAGGCAGATCTCTGTGAGTTCAAGTCCAGCTTGGCCTACATAGAGTGTTCTAGGACCAGTGGTTCTCAACCTTCCTAATGTTGTGACCCTTTAATTCAGTTCTTCATGTTGTAGCAACTCCCCAACCATAAAATTATTTTCATATATTATTTCATTCATTAATATCTAATTTTGCTACTGTTATGAATCCTAATGTAAGTAGTAAATAAACGAATGGTCTTTGGCAACTCCTGACCCACAGGTTAAGAACCGCTGATATAGACAAAACCAGTCTCAAAATATTAAAAACAAGAATAAGAAAAGAAGGTGTCTCCCTACATGAAATTTGCCTTGTTATGCATTTCCTATTTAAATAGATAAAAGTGCATCTCCAATTCAGAAATGGAAGCTGGATAAAACAGTCACCGTGAACTTACCCTGGAGACCCAGTTCCTCTTCCCATTTGCCAACTTCACGTGCCAGTTATAACATTGACTGCGTACTCTCAGGGTGTCCTTTGCAAGATTTCTCTCTTGGCGCCGTGTCAGGTTTCAGCTGCTCGAAGAACTTACTATTTTGCTCAAATCTCCATTTCCATCTTTGTTCCAGATACTAGAAAAATTGGGGAGGGAGGGGGTCAAAGTAAAACGGTGCATTGGCAAGGCTTTTAAGAATTTGAGAGCCCACATCCCTTCCTAGGCAACTTTTGCTGCCAGCCAAGACCAGCTGAACAAGCTGAGAGGGTCTCTCTGGGTCCATGTTTGCCACTAGTGCTCTGTGGAGACTGTCTGGCCTTTCTCACAACATTAAAATTAAGGCACAATTTCATTTATGCTACGAAGATCATCCTGGAACATATGTTAGCTTTTTGGTTTTTTTTTTTTTTTTTTTTTGAGACAGGGTTTCTCTGTTGTAACGCTGGCTGTCCTGGAACTCACTCTGTAGACCAGGCTGGCCTCGAACTCACAGAGATCCGCTTGCCTCTGCCTCCCGAGTGCCGGGATTAAAGGTGTGCGCCACTACTGCCCGGCTTCATAGGATAGTTCTTATTGTTGGGGTCAGGCCACACATCTGCTCCTAAGTGTAGATCATGTGAACTGCAGACTTACTGTGTGGTTTCCAGTGACTCAAGCCCTGGCCTCTCCCTTCCCGTGACTGTGAGTGAAACCCATCCTTCTTCATTATCGTGTACTGGTCCAATTTCATTTTGCTCCATTTGTCAGCACCTGTCTCCATTGCATTGCGTTTTAAAGGTACTGGGAAAGATTTCATTCCTTGCTCAAGGTTTTCAAGCTCTTTTGAAGTCTCACTTCAAGGTAAAGAAACCTCATCCATAAAAACAAAAATTGAGTCGCTTCCCAAGCAGTTTGTGTGCTGTGTCCCTCACAGGCCACCATAGGTTTCATCCCTAAGTCAAACAGGAACTGAAAAGGAGGCCATCTCAAGTTCAAGAACTCTGCCAGGCTTCTTCACAAACCCCTGCATCCCTCTAAACCCTGCCCATTTTAAAGCTGCTGAAAGGCCTGTTTGTTTGAATACTCTCTCTCTCCCCTCTCTCTCTCCCTCTCTCTCCCTCTCTCTCCCTCTCTCTCTCTCTCTCTCTCACACACACACACACACACACACACACACACAGAGTGAACTGATTGTCACAGGCTGGAAGCACACTCAGGACGCCTAAGTTGGGACAAACAGGAGACTGAGGGCGAGAGGAGATGGGCTTCCTCCCAGGAAGCTGACCCACTCATTTGAACCCCAGTGTCTGTACGTTCCATGCAAACCCCAGAGAGCTGAGGGCGAAGAGACCCCTAGTGAAGATGTGTTGAAATTCCTGAAGCTGCTGCTTCTCCTTCAGAGGGATGGGGAGAGAAGGTGTGGGCACACTGTCTGTCACTGTCAAATATCCCTCTTGGCAGTCTTTCAAATCCATAGATTTACTGGGCTCCCCAAGACCCTCTCTTGAGCCTGAGTTGCTCTTCCGGGTGTGGGAGAGATCGATGGGTGCTACCTTAAAGAGATGGAGCTTCTTGGCTCGTTCAAGATGTTCTCTGCTCTCTGCTCAAGTTCCTCAAAGCTCGCCATGCCGTCGGCCCCTCTGCTCCTTCCCTTCACTGCTCTCCATCTGTCCCTGCCGCTCCCCTCCGGGTGTCTTCTGGACACCTTGACCATCAGGTGCCTGCCAACCCCAGGGCCTTTGCACCTATTCTCTCCCCAGATAGCCAGGTCCACTTCCTCCTCTCACTCTGAACTCACCCAAATATCACCTTCGCTTAGCATCCTGTCTAAAGGAGCGCTCCCTCTCCAGGCCTCACCCCTACCTGCCCTATGCCTTTCTCACACTGACCATATACTTGTTTGATCTGTGGTGGGAACTCCTTCCCCTCTAGAATCTATGAAGACAGCCATGTCTGTTTTACTGTAACCCCAACATGGACATTGAGCCTCCCGCGGCAGGCGCAGAGCAAACATTTGCTGAATGATGAAATTCAAGAACAGCCTTGGGCGGGACATACATTGGCTTTTGTTGATCTGTCAAATGTCAGAAAATCCCCACCCTCTTCAGTAATTTCTCTGTTTCCCAAGCCAGGGTTTCCGATCATTGTATATATTTTTAAAGTAGATAAAAAGTTTCTCAAGGAAGAAACTATACATCCTAAGTAAATAGATTTTCACTTACGTAGCAAACTGACACCGACACACAAAAGCTCCTGTCAGTCATTCTAAACACATTCCTTCAGCGGTGTCACCTCAGGTAGGTAGGCACCAGTTTCTGTCGGGAGGTTTTCATTGCCTAGATGGAGGGAGACTCTCTGACCCCCAGTTTCATAGTTACAAACCAGGGCTGGAGACTCCAACAATACTCCAGAGCTTGAAGCAGGCGAAGACCAGCTCATTCTTTTGATGTTACAGAATGCACAGCTCTGCTAATTAAAACACAGGAGGATGTGCATGCTTCCCTTGATCTGCAGGTAACTGGCCCAAAGAAGGTTCTGAGAGTTTTGGACCCACCGACTGCTCAACTGCTCCATCTAGCTGCGTACTGGGTCAACATGGCCTCCATTTTAACCTGCCTAGCTGTGCGTTCTTTGCACAGCACATGGGATAACTGTAAGTATTTACCTCCCACAGTTTACAACTGTATCCCCGACTTTATGTCACGTATGAGAGAGTCTAGGGATGAGCAGGAATCAGAAACTTGAACATTTTCTGCCTCTACGTCATCACTGTATGTCTAGGCCCAAGAGCACAGCAGTAACTCACACAGCTTCAGAGCAGAGATGGCAGTGTTAGAGTGTGAAGCCGGAACCATCCAGTCTTTCCTCAGTGTGCTCTGTGGTCTCTCAGCACTCATAGGCAGAAAGCCAGAGGTGACCACAGCAAGGCACAGCAGCCCTGGTCTTCCTAAAGCTCCTTACCCGAGTGTCTCTGCGCCCCTCAGCACCTGGAAAATGTGTGTCAACCTGGAATCAGAACAGAAAAAGAAAACGATTCAAGATGGAGCTTAGAAACTCTCCTTCAAACCCTGGCCCCCTTACATCATAACACACTCGGGCTATGTCCAGGCTCCAGGAACCTCAACTCCCTGGCCCACGTGACAGTGTGTTTGTTCACTGACACGGAAGGGTGTTCTGAGGACTCCACACCGGGCATGTGAGAATTTGTCTACCTTATAAGATGCTAACAAGAGACACAGTTCTGCACGGGGCTCCACCGACTACCTGCAGCCAAGTCGCTGTTAATAAAGTGAATTACCACTAGGGGGCAGTGAACCAGCACAGACTGGAAAGGAATTACTACACCAGCGATGGATGGAGCCGAGGCTCTTCCAGGCTGGGCAGAGAGGGGAAGGAACTGCCTTGGTTGTCACACTCTTCCCTGCTCTGCTTGAGTGGCGGTGTGAAGAGCATCCCCAGAGGGTCCCCAGCGGGTCACCAGGCAGGCAGTGCGGGCCTGGAGACCTGTTCCAGTGCAGCTGCGGTGGGGGTGGGGGAGTGTTGGGGGGGGTCTTGCCATCATCTGAACAGCCACAGAAAGTTAATGGTCTTCCCTGAATCTCCAAGTGATGTTGAGATGCCTGTGTTCACTGTCCTGGCACCGACGCTACGGGGTGCTTCCCTGTGTGAGGCTGTTTCTGTCCCTCAGGTAAAACCTTTCACCTCTCCCTTTCCTGACCCCGCTAGGGGAAAGATGAGCTCTCTCGGACACTCGAGTGAGGTCACTCTGTATTTTTCCTCAACACAACGCAGACACATTCTCATTCTCCTCCCTCCCTCCGCACTGAGTACTGCTCCTCAGATCCTCTGTTTCAGATTACAAAAGTCTCTCACGGCAAATGCAGGCGTCCATGGTGAAACCCTGGTGTTGACAAAGGTCCTGTTCCCCAAGGCTGATCTTGATTAGCATTCCCACATCATTTATTATGCAAACCAGGGCACTCTGAGTGCCAGCTTGGATATTAATACTATTTAAGACAGGCCCCGAGCATAAAGTTTGTGATCACGTGACCCATCACTGTGCTCAGAAACTATTGAGACATCTGCCGCCTTAACGTTCTGCTTGGGGAGAAAAGGCCTCCTTGGAAATGTTCTTGTTGTGAAAAGTATTCACCCTTATTCTGCACAAACAGGAGCACCCTGGCTCCCAGGGCAAGTGGCATTTGCCTCCAAGGAGATGGGTAGGGTCTCCCCCTCTCTCACCCCCCTCTTCTCCTACCCTCCTCACCCTCCCTCCCTCACCCTCCCTCCTCTCTCACACACCCCTATCTCTAAGCTTTTTTGTGTGAGAAGTGACATCTCTGAAAGGCACATTTCGAAGGACCCTTTCCAAGCTGGAGCGAGGACTCTGGGGTTAACGATGGGTACTGCTCTCAAGAGGGCCCTGTGTCAGGCAGTGTGAGTGTTGGGCAGCCCTCAAGTGCTTGTAAAGCCAGCTCCAGGAAGATCTGGTGCTTCTGGCCTCCATGAGCATCTGTATTCATGCACACACACACACACACACACACACACACACACACACACTTAAAAATAATAAAAATAAATCTCTTTTTAAAAAGGTTCTCTCCCCTGACAGCCACCTCATAGGCTCTGGGCAACTTTGCTTGTATTTTCTCTGTGATTTTTGAAAACATTTCTGTGTTCGTTTCTAAAACATTTGTTTAACCGATGTTCTTTTCTCAGCAGTGGTTTTTACCTGTTTCATAACGATGAAAATGTCACAGTGACTATTCAACTAATAACCCCTTAGCATCCAGCTGCTAAGAAGCAATGCTTTATCACGGGGTGCAGAAAGCAGGTACACACCACCAAGGGGGAGGGGGCTTTGCCCAGTAGTCAGTATGTTTACTAGAAAGTTCCAGTGGAAGGAGATGAGCTTTAGGAGCCCATTGGAATATTGCATGTTCAAATTAAGACTAAATAAGGAAGTCGGGAAGGCTGAATAAAGAATGGGGTTTATGAAGACAAAAGGCAAAGGAAATGAATTGTTACCCTTACTTCTTAGGCAATACAAACAGAAGTTAAGATGTTTTCTATACACTTTGAGTATGAGGCACAAGAGATGATGATGATGATGGTGATAGATAATTATAGACAGATGGAAAGATAGATGATAGAAGATAGATAGATAGATAGATAGATAGATAGATGATAGATGGATGATAGATAGATAGATAGATAGAATTCACATATACATAACAGAAAAGTACAAAACAAAGTCTTATCAGGAAACTGTGCTCCAGTTTTCTAAGCCATATCGTATCGTTTTTGAGTAAGAGACACTCCCGGTCTGGTATGGTTACCCTGCTCATTTGAAAGAGCAGGTTCTAATAACAGCATTTTTTAAAAAATCATCTGGACCATCAGCTCAGAGATAGAAAGGGTTCTCTAGGTAAGAACCAGCGTCTGTGAGCAACTCACAGCCCGCCTTCCACACGAGCCCTTCTGTCAGCGAGGAAAACTAGAAGCCAGCTCTGGACTGTCCTCAACTGCCCACCGCAAGCCCACAGACATATCTGTCAGATGATTTCATCAGCTGCCCTGAACAACAACTTGCATATATCATGGTAAAACTCACACTGCAGAATTGGATTGGTCTAAACATCAGCCCAATTTAGACCCCAGCGGTGGCTTCCCCTCCCTGTCTGCTGCCTCTGGCTGGTCCTGTAGCACAAAGTGTTCAATGAGCAGGAGCCATCGGAATTTCTCTAGGGACCATGAACACAGACCTTCTGTTTATAATTTCAGTTCCCAAACATGCCCTCTGAACACTCAATCCACAGTGAAACCCTATTAGTAAAATTAGTCTCCTCCAATATACCGTACATGACCCCTTACTTTCTGGCAAGAGCTGAGTTAAACAAACACAAACAAAAAGAGATCGCAAATGTTTTTCTCATGAATAAAGAGGTGTTATCCAAAAGAACCTGTCAAGAGGTTCAGTGGTGGTCAAGAAACATAAAATCAAAACAAAACAAAATCTTCCTGAGAACTAAAATCCAGTTTGGCATCTAGAAGAGTAGGAATTGTGTCTCCAGGCACTTGGACACCGTGGCTGTAGATTAGCAGGTTCTCCAGGGTCCGTCTGGGACCAGGAACGTTTGGCTGCTTTTCACCCATTTACCTGAAGTCATTACTCAGGAAACAGGCTTCTATTCCTCAATTAACATGTTCTTTTTAAAGCACTGGAACGGACTCACTAAAGAGCCTTTTTGTAAAGTCATGAAACGCTCGCTCCTGTGAACACTACTTTCCGAATTGCTGAAGTCCTCTTTCCCTGTGTAGGATTTTCTCCATGTGAAACGCCCCCATTCAGTGACTTCGTACAAAGGACATGCTGCATTAAATTTCCTGTAAAATCTCATAAATGGAGGAGGGAAGTAAAATCCACCGCTGAGTCTTTTTTCTCCTGACAAGGTGAGAGGGAAGTGTTCCCTTTTCCTGCAGCATATTAACCCTTGGCATGACAGTATCATGTCACCTTGAAGTGTCCAGGTCTGCAAGAATGGCCAAAAGGACACTTAGTGTTCAGTGTCACCACCCAGCAAACTGTAATCATTTAAATTAACTTGATTCTTCTTGCCAAATTTATCATTTCACACACACACACACACAAGCCAACCTGACATTGGGTGACATATCCTTACGTCTAATGGTAAATCCTCCCATGCTATCTGGCGTGAGGCTGCCTCCTCTCTGAGGGTGGCCAAGCTCAGCCCACTTTGACTGCAGTGTCCAAGGAGAGTCAAAGGACAAAGAGAGTCTGAGAATAAATCTAAACTCAAGCTGATGGAAAATCCCAGACAGACAGACCATTCTAACCGTTCAGCCATTGAGAAACTCCCATTTAGTGGCCGACAGGCAAAGCGTGAGGATCCTCCCAGAACTGTTTCTATCCATTTTCTGTCTATTCTGTCAGTATAGCTAACAGCTAATAAACTATGCTACTATTTGCCTCTCGGTGCAGTGAGACACCACACATTGCTGACTGGCCGTGGCTTGACACACCTACCTACAAAGGGACAGCCCTGTGTGGGGTGGAGTCATATTAGAAATGACATTTTTATGACAGTTGGGCCCTGACATGACATGAACATGACATGACAGAACATGTCCCAGAAGGGTCTTCCCCCTTATTTAGTGTTGGGCATATACTTCTGAACGAAAGCAGCTGAGAAATGCCTACCTCCGAACTTGCTGGGTTTACCTAAGGAAAAGGAAATGTACGAATGCCTAGTCGTCTCCCGCGTAGAATTCCTGTAGAGCCCAAGAGCAATATATGGATTGGCTCATCAGACATTGAGCTTTCCCGAGGGAGAAGACACCCCAGTTCCGATGACGGTGTCAGCTTTCTCTCATGAGAACGGACGGAGTCGATAAACAATCCCTTTGTCCGAGGCCAATATCTGACACCTAGCGTATTATTATCTTTATAACCTATCTCATGAAACAACAACATTCGATGAAAATTAAGTTAAGTCTTTGATAAGCTAGAAACTTCCCAATTTGGTTTAGTTTTTCATGTGTCCAAGTTTGACCCAAAGTTCTAAGACATGAATGTCAGATATTCACTGGGACGAAAACAGATAGATACTGTTACTGGTTTGGCGAAGCTTTTCGGCTCCACGGACTTGGGAATTTGCTCACAGAATTACAAAGAGCCTGAAAGACTATCTAGTCTGTGGAGAAACTGAGGCCAAGACAGATCACCCCAAGCTTATGCCATTATACTTTGCTAAATTTATATCAGTATCCTTGTGAGCCACAGCTGTGTTCAGCTACGGAGTTTCCACAAATTCAGCAATTTACAAAATAATAATAATAATAATAAACACGCATCCAAGAAATAGCTCCTTCTAATGAAATATCATCTTGTGAAAATTAATATATTATAAATCAAATCACCTGGTTTTCTATCATATTAAGCACCTTCAACTAGCAAATGGAACCTATTATACAAGACAGGACCCATGGGGTGGCTCCAAGGGGTGGTTAAGAGAGCAGCCAATCAGAGGTGCCCATTCCAGGGAGAGCGCAGTGGGAGAAAGGGGCGGAGGTGAGACAGGCAGAGCCAGAGACCCACCCTGGATTGACTGACTGGCTGAAATCCTGCAGAGAGCAGTGAGGAAATGAGCAAACACAACATCCCCAGGAACACTGGTGTTTTTCAACATCTTCAAATTACTAGAAACTTCTGAGTAAGATCCCCTCTCCTGCCCTAACCCTCAGGTATTACATAACGCACTGTTAAATAACCATTCTGTGACATTTCAATGGCCTTTTTATAATTTACTAAAACTTATTTTGATTTCCAAGGTGAGTTAGGAAATGTCTATACTAAAGGCATACGACAATTAAACATTAAAAGTCACATTTAGTAGAAGACATCCCCCAGCCCTCCAAACCAACTCTCTGGCCTTTTCCCCAACTGAATGTCTGTAAGCTTATGCACACGCACACACTCACACTATAGACAGTCTTACAAAGTATGTGGAACCTAAGCTACAGCTGGATGAAACAAGCTTAGGGGAAACAGTTCTTGCATCCATCCAGGAGACTGTTAGGTGGAACCGGCCACACGATGACACACCCCACTGAGCATGACCAGACCAAGCTGTCGCTGCTTTCCTTGGGGCAACTGATAACCAGAGGTACCTACTACATAGTAAGGATGACTGGTCCCTAGAGAGAGAGAGAGAGAGAGAGAGAGAGAGAGAGAGAGAGAGAGAAGAGAGAGAGAGAGAGAGAGAGAGAGAGAGAGAGAGAGAGAGAGAGAGAAAGAGAGGAGTCAATTACCAAATGTAATCCCAGGGTTACCCGTGTCTGCCGGTCATTTTCCAGGTTCCTACCTGGAACATGAACATGCAGAGCCCAATGTCCATGCCCTTCCACAGACTCAAAGGAGCATAGCCCCCAGAGGAGAGTCAAGTTCAACACTCACTGCATCAACGAGAAAACAGATACAGGGTCAGATGTGAAAAGTCCTGGCTCAGGTTTTAATCAATTTGTCTGAGACACTTCTTGAGTGGAATCTTCATAAAAATGCTAGTTTTGAGGGTAATTTCCTCCTTTCATGCGTGCTCTATGGAGCTCCACTGGGGGTGGGGAGAGCATCCTCAAATCACACAAGAAGGCTAGTGTCTCACCTCTGTTGCTATGACAAATACCCTGAGAAAGGGGGTTCAGAGAAGAAAGGGTTTGTCTTGGGATATCAGAGCCATTATTTTGGGGGGACATCAAGGTGGGAACTTAAAGCATTAGGACCACAGTCAAGAGGGAGAGAGAACAAGCTCACGGACCTTTGCTTGCTTGCTTTCATCCAGCTTTCTCCTCTCGTATGCTATTCAGGCTCCCCCATGACACATGCTTGAAATACATCCAGACCTGGCTGTTTCAACCCACTGCCCCCCCCCACTTCCTGCTTCCTCCCCTCGTCACACTGTACAACTGACTCTTCTCGAGTGTGGCTCCTAGAACACCACTCCTGAGACAGAAGACAATGGTAAGCCACAGGTGTAACTGTGCATGCTGTTAGATGTGAATGTGGTCTCAAAGAATAACAGAGCACGAGGAAGATGAAAGGGTGATGGGGTTCCCCCTGGACGAGGAGATCGGGGTGTGTGACTGCAACGAGGCCACTGTGGCGGGTCCTGTAGGAACTGAGGGGTGCGGTGAAAGGCTGGGAGGGTGGCCAGCAGAGACAGGACGAGCACTATGGACACTGGTGGCTCTGGGAGAGAAGCTGAGAGGTTGGGAGGGATGTGGTCCTGAGTTACTGGCCAGAGATTTTCTTTTTCTGCTACAAAGCCAGCTCTGTTGCAGAAAACCAAGAGCAGGAGCAGAATGTGGAACATCACCTCATAAAGAGTACATCTCGGGGCCGGTGTCTTGAGACTGGCTCTGCGAATAAGGCGTTTGTCAGGCAGGTGTGAGAAGCTGAGTTCAGATCTCAGCAGCCCCATAAAAAACGGGGTGTGGTGGTATACATTCCTGTACTATCAGGAGTGGACAGAGAGAGAGAGACAGAAACGTCCCTGAGGTTGGACGGCAAGCCAGGCTAGCAGAATTGGTGAGCTCCAGATTCAGGGAGAGACCCTGTCTTTACAAAGTAAGGTAGGAAGCACGGAGAAAGACACTCATCATCAACCTTCGGGTCTCCACGTGTGCACACACCGACACTGTACCTATCTCACAACTCACAAAGACGGAGTCTCTTATAGAGAGAGCAGAAAGGAGCTACGTGGATGTCGTAGCTGTCTATGATGTGTGCCAGCCTTGTAGCTCCCTAACCGCTGTACAAACTACATGTCGTAGTAAGAGGCAGACGGGGAAGAATGGCCGCAGGGCTCCCTACCCCCGTCCATATTTTTCAGAGTGGTGTTACCCTCTTCCTCTGTGTTTACCCTTCTCTCTACCGTCATCCTAACCAGGCAGATATTGACACATACAAACAAGCAAAAAAAACATCAGCTTTGTTCCTGAGGAAGCCCAGGAAGTCGAGGCAGCTCAGGGTGGAGGATCCATGAGCTTCTTGCAGCTATATCTCAGCCTACACCACGCTGATCCTCCCAGGCTTGGATGGTTCTAGGAAGAGCATAGACCTTTACCCGTGGAGGACCTGAGAGAGGGGAGGAAGGGGCTGAGCCGGAGCAGGGTGAGCAGCCCTTGTCTCGGTATCGTGGAGTAGACAACAGAAGGAGATGGACACCACGCATCTTATCGCAGGAGCCCACGCTGACCTGACATCCCCTAGCCTGGATCCCTGGAGTTCGGCGTTCTGGAATTAACTGGGTAGAAGGGAAAAGACAAAGTTTAGTTTTACAGCTCGTTATGCAACATGGCACTTATTAACTAGGCTCTGAATGACGAGAATCCCACCCCAAAGCAGGCTTGGGAGGAGGGCTTGGGTTCCTTAATTCCCATATCAGGTGGATAATCTGCCGATAAAAAGAGCACCACATAGTTCTATTTAGACTTTTATATAATATTGAACCCAGTGATTAGGGAGCCAGGACAACCTGGTATGCCTTCCGATGCTGGAGGGGGATAGAGATGTTAATCCCGGCTGGCATGGAGGGGCTCACTGAGAAGTCCCCACGTGAGATCCAGAATGCATCCATGTGTCCTTTCATGGACAGAGGTATATCCTGTGCTCTCAAACAAAGGGCATAAGAGAGCAGTAACACCTCTGCTAGTTTCCCAGAATGTTCCACGTTGCCATTAGAAGGTACTGGATCTTCCCCAAACAGCAGGATGTGATGAGAATCTAGTCCCCAGCTTTCCCGCTCATCCACCTCCCTTTTCAGCTCATTGAACTCATGTGTGTCAATATTTTACTTTGGGGAGCAGAGAAAATACCAGAACCTACAAGTCAGCCAGCCAAAACAATAGCATAGCCATGGACAGAATTCGAGTCTTCTTGGATAGCCTATGTTCAAGGAAAATATTCTTTGTGCTCCCGTTGTCTAAACTGGCTCTTCTTACTCCATCCAAACATATTAAATTTTGATCTTCCAAATTGCTGTGGTTCTGTTGTAACAACGGGATTGGTTTTTATTACCAAATTAAAAGAGGGAGATAAACACAATCTCCATGATGAGAAGAAATCGGGAGCCAATGTCATGGCCTGTTCTAGCCTGGCCTCAGAGGTTTGCCGAGATCTGGTTGAAAGGCTCAACCAAGACCCTTTTACTGGTCACCTGTTTTTTTTCTCTTTTTTTGTTTTTTTAAGACTTCACTTTGGAGATTTTTATTCTGTCCAAAAAGTGCTGGTGTTGACTGTTTCACAGGGACCAGATGAGAACCTTCATTCCCGTATGGACATTTACTGTCCTCACAGCCTGATCTGTACTCCACGGCAGTCTCGTGTGGCGGTGAGGAATTTCTGTCAGTGGCTTCCTCCCTGTTATGATTTGCTCCGCACACATGAACTCTTTAGCTAAGAACGAGAGCCCCAATTCTCTCACAAATAACCCAGAGAGGATCAGGAGAGGTACAGTCCAGAGTGGGTGAAAGAATAAAACCCACAGTCTGTGGGAGAGTTGGCAGGGTAGGTCCAAATGACAGAGATTATGTTCATGAGATCCAGCAAGTGAAATCTCTGGAGCCAAACTGCTCAAGCAAAAGGATAAACATATTGAAATGATGGTTAGGTTGGTGTGATCGGCTACGGCAGGTTTCGACATGTCTGTTACATCACCCAAGGCCAAGCTAAATCAGGCACGGTGAGAATGATGCTATCTGTACGTCTGGTTCTGACCAGTCAAACACAAATGTCTGCGAAAGTACCAGGGATCAGGCCAGTTGCCCACCAGAGATACTCACTGGCTCTAAGGGGCAGTACCAAGCTGCTTCTCAGCTCGATGGGAAACACTAGACATGCGCGCGCGCGCGCGTGTGTGTGTGTGTGTGTGTGTGTGTGTGTGTGTGTGTGACCCGCGGATTCGATGTCACTCGCCTGTTAAATTCAGGAAACGCTACAGGATTCTGATTTGGCATTTTTAAAAACAGGTAAACTGAGTATTTCCTTCCAAGAAAATTTTAGAAGCCGGATTGTTTTTATTTTGAGGACGAGGAGAACTGATATAAATCCAAGCACTATTCATTTAAAGAACAGCTCGACTGTAGAAAATAGTTTCACATCTCCTCTTCACCAGACCCTTAGTTACTGACCATCTCCCGGTCACCGACCAAAGTTCCCTTCGGAGTTACACTGTCATCAGAATCATTCAGTTGTCAAAAACAGTCTTCTGTGCAGTAAAGAGATAAGTAATATTGATAAGCGCTGGTTTATGGGCATCTAAGCTAATTAGCCACGGCTGGAAATCAAGGACATTCATGAAAAAAATGTCAGAGCATTTCATTTTTCCCTCAAGAATATTTGTGTAAAATCACCCGCCTTTTAAGACAAAATTGATTTTAAAAGCCCAGCACTGACTTCCAACTCATGGCTCAGGGACAGGAGCTCAGAAGTGACCACTTCCGTCTAAGGCCAAGTAAAGAATTGAACAAGCTTAATTTCGACATCCGTAAGAGAAGTCAGCTCGTGACGCTGGCTCCTCCCTCAAAACTGGCGAGAGAGCTGGGCATGCACAGAGGATCACGCCGAGAGAAACAGACACTGTGAACAGACTTCTAGGGGAAAGAGCTAGCTCCGGCAAACATAAACAACTGATGGATTTCTGAAAGTTCACTGCAGATGCATATGAGAGTTAAAAAATCCAGAAGGGTTGTCAGTGTGGGAACCCCCTGTGGGGATCTGAATTGTTGGAGTTCTGCCATGTCCCCAAAGTGAATGTTGGGAGAAAAGCATCTATTGTGGAAGTTCGTTTTTAGCTGTGTTTAATGTAATTGTTTTTGTGCACTGTTGAAAAAAGAGATGCATAGACCTTGGCATTTTGTATGGTCTGCAGGTGTTGGGTTTCTGTGGGGGATGTTTGATTGCTAGTGATCTGTACCTGAGGAGTTCTGAATCAATAAAACACCTGAGCTCAGATGCTCAGGGATCCACTGTTGATCAAATATGGTGCTGGCCAGGATGGTGGTTCCCTCTGCTGAGTTCTGGCTGAGTTTGCAGTTATGAAATTTGCCTCCTTGTCTTCCTTGCTGAGCCACCCCACCAGCAACTACAAGTATCCTCGTGTTTGAGGAGCGGGTAGATACAGTCAGCCTATTTGTACCCATCTCTGGCTGGTTCTAACCTTTCACTTGAGAGAGGAAGTATACTCTAATTGAGTTTCTTCAAGGCATCCTGTCTCACCCTAAGGGGCAGGGATGGCACTCAACAACATTTTTGAGGTTCGCAGTCCAGGGGAACAGGCTCGCCGACCTAACTGCAGAACAAGAAAACTCAGCTCCCACCTCCCACCACACACGCCGAAGGCCTGCCTGCAGTTCCGCCGAGCCAGACATCACGTCTGGTAATCGAGGATGAGTACATGGTACACTACAAGATCATTTGAAGAGGCTGGATGAACACTGGACGCAAGCTGGGACATTCACGGTCTGTCGGACTCATCATTCCGAGGAGTAAAACGTCTCTGATAGAAACGTGAAGGGTTCCCCTGGCTACATAGGTGGAGGGGCAGTGTCTTCAGGCTAACAAAGAACGTGGGAAATGCTGTAGATCAGAAACTACAGCAGGGGTGAACCCCAAATTTGTCTATGTAACTTGGCTGTTGTTTTTTTCAATTTGTATTTCTATATATTCATTGCATGTAGTGACAGATTTCAGGAGATTTTCACTCGTGTGTGACTTGCATTTGGTCAGATTCACCCCACACCTCCTTCCGTGTCATTATATAAAAACACACGCAACTATAACATATGCAGTTGATTTCACAGCTATATGAAATCCGGGTCCCACATACGAGAGCAGGCATGATATTTGTCTTTCTGAGTTGAGCTTATCTTGCTTAATATTATGATCACTGGTTCCATCCACTTTCCTGAAAATGATACTATTTCATTCTTTTTATGGAAAAATGAAACTCTGTTTTGTATATAAACCACAGTTTTTTTTAAATCCATTCATATGTGGATGGACACTCCTCAGGTGTTCTTCTGATAGCACGCGCAGATCATGCGCAATCAAACATCCCCCACAGAAACCCAATGCCTACAGACAATATAAAACACCAAAGACCTAAGCAGCCCCTCACCCAACAGTGCACAAACAATATTTTTAAACACAACTAAAAATACTTCTACAGTATCCATCTACGTCAAGACACAGGGTTCAAACCCACAGAAAGCCCGTCACCAGGAACAGTGATAAACCATGTACTAGACAATGTTCACACAAGTTTGTCCACGGCAACAAAGCTCTTCTCTGTATAGCTTCAACCAGAATGCTAATGTGGGGAGTGGGGAGACTGCATGGATAGGGATACAGATATCTGGCAAAGCTATACACTTCCCATTCAGTTCCACTGTGAACCCCAAACTGCTCTCTAAAGAGTCTGTTCTTTAAGAAAAAAAAATTGGCAAAAATCATTTCAAAGTCATTATCAGTATCAGAATAAAGTAAGTAAAAGTGTCAAAGAATAAACATTAATGCAAGACTACTATGACTTAAATAAAGCTCCACACATTAAAACTGGTCCAGAATGGGAGGGACTCATGGAGGAGAGTGACATCTGGGAGCATCATATTCCTTGGTCACTCTGCATCTATGAAGTATACTGTTGTAGTCAGGCCTAAGCAAATTACACAAACTTTCTGCATTTACTTGTTTTAAATAGTAGAGACCTAGATAAGCCAATATCAACATAGACTTTATCAGATGCAGTTGAGAAATGTCTATGGCCCTGAGGTGACTCGGGCACAACCAGAGACTTCTGTGCTTCCTCCTAAGTTCTGTAGTCTTTGGTGGAGAACAAACGACCCATGTGCCTCTAGTGCTGTCCTGCATGGAGCAGTGTGACCTCCTGCTTCCAATGGAAACTGGTTACAGGCAGAAGCACCTGTGCCGTGTCTTCCTGGACAACACCAACAAGAGTAGACGGACAGACATCGTTCTGTGAACCACTGACTTGTGAGCTGCCTCCCTTCTCTAGGGAATGGCCGAAAATGGTTCCAGTCCCACTATCTAGGGAAATCAAACCTCTTGAGTTACTGCTAAAGTGACCACACAAACACACACACACACACATACAACATACATATACACACACACACATACATACACATACACACACATACATACACACATACATACTCATACATACACATACATACACACACAGACACACACACACATACATACACAGACACACGCATACACACACATAGATGTGCACATGCACATACATATACATATATACAAACACGTACACACACGTACATACACATACACACACATACATACACACATACACACATAGATACACACATACACATACACATGCACATACATATACACATATACACACGCACATACATACACATACACACATATACACACGCATATACACACATACACACACACATGCACATACACACACACATACACACACATACACATGCACATACACACACATAGACACACACATACACACATACACATACACACACATACACACACGTACATACACATACACACACATACATTCACATACACACACACATACACACACACACATACACACACATACATGCACATACACATACACGCACATACACGTACATACACACATACACACACACATACACACACACACACATGCACACACACACACACACACACACACACACACACTGTGACTGAAAACGTGCTCCTGAACTGTAACTCAAATGGCAGAGACTGTGGCCAGCGCAGCGTGCTTCCAACTCACCGGCTGGAGAACGCCAGCCACTTCTCAGCTGCAGCCTAACACTCCTCTGCTACCCTGGCCTTGCCCTGGGTGGCCCGGCCCACACTCACTGCAAAGGCTTCCTGGCTGTGCCCTCGCCCACCACATCTGGCCCTCACTTCGTGAGATGGTAGAAGGCCAGCAGCCCAGCTGTCTTGTAGCCTACTGGGTTAAAAGGGCCGTAGCTGGTTTCTCCACGCTACCAATGGACAAGCTTCTCACCAAGTGCCAGCTTGGAACCTTGGGTGGATAAGTAAGGCATATGAGAATGAAGGAACCGGACCCATTGTGGAGGTTGGCCACCAAGACGGCTTCTGGGGCCTTACTTCCTCTGTCATGAGCAGAGACTGAGAGCAAGCTCCACAGCAGCCCTCGGGCACTGTGCAGAGGCAGGACATCACTGTCAGAAGGTCCTTCCCCGGCCGTAGATGTCAAAGCTCTATCCTCCACCGCCTCCGCTTGGAGCCCTCCGAATCCTGCCTCCCATGAAAAGCCTCCCTCTGCTCGGACACCACAGCGTTTGGAGTGTTCTTTTAAAAATTCAGCTCGTGCTGTAAAAACAGGTAACGGTTTAGTCTCTACTAATTGCTAAGATTCAGAATCATCTTTGTTTTTTTAAAAGGTCAGAAAGCCTCAAAAAGAGATCTTCTGATGGATTCCAGTAAAGACATTATTTGCTAAAATCCTATCTGAGATTTTATGCTTTTTTTTTTAAAGAAAGATTGGTCAAAGTCCTAGTATTTAAAGATTTCTTTATATAAGTCACAGAAGTAAGCAGGAATAGGTAATCTGATAAAACAGCATTTAAATTATTAACAACAATTAGCTATGGGAGAACAGGATGCCTTTCTTTTTTCTACCACTGGAATGGACAGGCTGTCCCTTTAGAGACCGGTTATGTAACACACCACTGAAATCCTACCTGTCTCACCATCAAAATGGTCTGGAGAAGGGCCTGCCAACCCGAAGGTTCAGAGTCTCCTGTTTCATTGCAAGACCTGCCCAGTCATTTCCATCAGGCATTCATCCCAGGTTCTCAGCCCAGTGCCTCGGACAGGTGCAGCAGCGGGCGGGTGGCGTGACACGTGGTAGGAGCCAGATCCCAGAGATTAAAGTTAGAAATGACACACAGACCCGTGGTGCCCACTGTTGTCAGAACCAGTGGGTTGTCACAACACTTCACCCTGCACTCATGAAGCAGATTAACTCATGATGGTGACAACTTAGTCTTGTGATACTCTGAATTAGCAAACTAAGGGATGGAAAGTCTAAATCATAGCTAAAACTGTCAGCTCACAATGACGGGGAGCCCTGTCTTCTCTTCGAACACACAGCTTACAGAGGATGCTTCGTCAGTAAGTGACCCCAGTGGGGTAACAGAGAACTTGGTGACAGGCTGGCAGGTGGCCGGATTCTTTGTCCTGGTCTTTCCGGCCAGGGCACAAATGTGGAACCCTGATTCAGGAGGCTCAGGGATTTGGTCCAGCTTCCTGTTTATACAAATGCAGGGATCCAAGCAGCACGTGCACACACACACACAGACACACATACACCCACACACCCAGGGAGTCTGCAGAGCTGGTGCCTCTGAAACAGGGAGGGAATCCAGGCTGCTCAGCACAGAGTGTAGAATGGAGCAGGAAGCCAGGAATTCTGGATCTCACCCACTGTCTCACATAAGGGAGCAGGCAATCTCTGAGTGGATCCCTCTGCTGATGGAGTGCAGCATGGATTCAAGAGTGGGAGCACAGCCTGTTGTAACCTCTCCTCCAGCTGTTTCTGGCGAATGCTCGCATCTGAGAACTCATTGCAGAGAAAAACCAGCTTGTCAAGGATATTGCTTTGTCCCCCTTGCTTTTGGACAGGGGAAACGCTATTGCTCTGAACACCTCATTACCAATATGCTGTCAGGGTCACACTCCAGAGAATTTGAGAATTGATGTCCCTTTCCTGCCTAGAGTAACTCCTAAGTCCCAGCGATCCAGAAACGGACAGTGCAGTGTCATCTCGGTGCTACTCCCTTGGGGACCCCCCATGAGTGACATCTTATCTCCATCAGCGTCAGTGTCACCTTGACCTCTGCCAACATTATATAAGGACTGCTACCTGCCAACCGGTGCTCTTAGAACTTAGAAAGATTAGCCCACTTAATCACACATAAACATATCAAAAGGTTGCTACTGTTGCTTATGTTCTTCCAATTTTACAGAGGAACTATAGGAAAGAAAAATCAGGTCTACGATAATCCTACCACTCCAGAAGGTTAGTACCAAGTTTTAAACCCAAGGAGACTTCTAAATCACGTGCAGGAGAGGCAGCCCGGGGAGTGGTTAACACCTGCGCATTCCACTTCATCGTGTGCCCTTCTGCCTGCAATGTGCCAAACCACAGCCGTTCCATGCAGCTTGCTCCCCAGGAGGAAGCCAGCCTGAGCTTCCTTGACTGAACTCCCCTGCCATCCAGCCTTCTTCTCATTTGAAAATTTGCTTTCGGTTTTTTGCTAAGCCACATCTTATTCTACAAGATCCTTTCAGGGATTCCCCCACCCTCATCGCCTGAACAATTTTAAGGCAGGCTTTTCTTTGCTTCTGATGGTGGGCCCTCTGTTAAAGTGGTTGTTAAATTGTGCTGGACTTGCCCGCCTTTCGCTCCTGTAGCTCTTAAGTTTTTAAAAGTAGAATCTGTCGTTTTGTCTCTGCCATGCCCCATTGTGTATCCTAGGAGAGAATGAGCGACGGAAGGGAAATGAGTCCATCACTCCAGAAAAGGCAAAAGATGAATTCCAGACAAGAGAAGCGGTTCGAGAACTGAAGTAGTGACGGAATGACGGCTGAGGAGGACCGCATGCGCACCGGATCCTACCGCCACCGGAAACGTGATTACGCAGCCGGCGTGTATGCACCGCTGTGACCCCGAGCTCAGAGTTGAACTTCCTTTGCAGAGTTTCCTGACATGACGCCATCATAAATCTTCAAGCAAGGAATCACATTGTCAAAAAAGTCTCTAGCCCAAACTGAACATTTCCAGTGTTCTTCGTGAAACGACTTTAGCTTCTTTCAATGTTCGATAACGCTGGGAACGAAACCCGTGACCGTTCTCGGGTCAGGCAAGCATTCTGACAGCCCCAGTCCGAGATACACGTTTTCAGAAGGCCTGAGAGCATCCACTCCTCAGGGCTGCTGGAAGGGGTTGGGATGGAGACTTAGCTCATAGCTGCGCTCATAGGAGAGCCCACCTCATGGGAGACATTCACAAAGATGCAGAAGCTGGGGGACGGCTTGGTGGGTGAGGGGCTCACTACCGAAGCAGGAGGACTTAGGTTCGATTCCCTGAACTCACATAAGCCAAGTGCTGTGGGAGTATCCGTACCCCTAACTCTGCCGGGGCAGAGACAGTGAGCCCTGGGGACTGAGTAGCCAGCCAGTCTGGCCAAAATGGTGGGTTTCCAGTTCAGTGAGAAACCCCATGCCGAAAGTAATGTGGAAAACGACTGAAGAAGGCACACAATGGTGACCTCTAGTCTCCAAATGCACCCAGGCAGACACCACCAATTCTGATAGATTTCTGTTGGTACTCAATAATGACATGATATTACTAAATCTGAAGGCCATTGCTTTAGACTAAGATCCTATAGTAGACCCCAGCAAGAAATCAAGATGGAGTCACTGATGCTAAAATTCCACATCACTAAACTCAAGCTAAGCTGTTTCTGTGTCCTGAGAAATGGGGAATCGAGAGAGCACAGCCAAGCTGTCTTGTGATAACAAAGTTTCCCAGTCTTAATGCTCACACCAAAAACATATCCAGAAGGAATGCATTTTATTGTTCTGCTTCTGCCTTACCAAGAAACCAAGTCTTGTTGCTGTTGATACTCATCTGTTGTGGGGTGCTGGGCGGGTTCTCACACACACTAGGCAAGCGCACTACTACTGAGTCCAGAAAGCAACTTTGAAATGAGCGGCTTGGTTCCCATCCTCTTCCTCTTGTTTAGGTCCATCTTTCCCTGTTTATGTAAGCAGCCTCTTATGCTCAGTCTGCCAGGACACTCACCTGCTGTACGGAATTAAGTAGTGCCTGATTCTAGGATCAAAGAAAGCCAATCAAAATCATTAACCTAAGCTGTTTCAATGTTGTGCTTCCACAATGTATCCTGGACCCTTAGATACATTCTGGGAAACACTAACAGAATCTAATTACAGCCAGCACTTAATGACAGAAACCATTCTGAGCAGTGCATCATGGGATGATTTCGTCATTGTCGTGCAAACTCTAGAGTATACACTTACAAACAAACAGCTGTGATACCATGAGGCAGTGTCGGCCCACAGGACGCTCACAGTGCACGTGCTCTGTCACTACGGCTGCAGCACCACGGAGCCGCAGACTGAGCCCGAATGGAGCAAACTCGAGTGTTAGGGAGCGAGGTAAACCCCACATCCCTACGTGTACACCCCCATCCTGATGTCAGTGGTGGGCAGAGAAATGTGCTGAGGCGTTGCCCCCTGTTCTTTTGCGGGCACACGGCTGTAGTCCTTCGTGAGTTTGCATTTTGCGAGGTAGAACATGTACAGACCAATATGGATCGGCAAATAGCACAGTCGGTCCCAGCTCTAGAGAACTGGTCACAGGAAGCTTCAAGAATCTGGAGTGGGGAGAGACGAATGAAGAAAACCTCGGCGGAAGGGGGGAGAAACTGTGCTTGTAAGAAGTAGGGCCTAGAAGCAAGAGGGTCTGTCGGGTGGGCAGCGTGGACAGCAAAGGCACAGGACAAGGCAAGCCCCTTCTCGCCTTAGGACTTGTCACCTCAGGGGCGCTTTGACGCCACCCCCTGCCCCATGGGCTCCCTGCAAAATGCAAATGGCAGGATCTTATCTTCCTCTGGTAGCATAGCTAAGATTTCACATTACCTCTGACACTTCAGATCTTCTCCTCGGTTCTACTATCTAATCCACTGTATATATATATTTTTTCTTTTACTAGAATTCAAACTCCATAAATCAAAAAAAAAAAAAAAAACAACATTATTTGTTTGTGTTTCCTATTGAATTCCCAAAACTTAGAGCATTGGCAAGACTGTAATATTTAACAAATATTTGTTAAGTAAGTTAAAAAAAATCATATGTGGTAAAAAAAAAAGAAAGAAGAATGGTGTATTATTAAAACATGAAGTTGGCAGAAATAGAAAGTTCATATAGGGGAAGGAAGTTCATGAATTTGGGCAGTTTGGGGACAATCTGAGAAGAACCTGAACTGTCCTGACACCCCTAAGTGAGAGGCTCCTAGGAAAAGTCAGGGCCATCTGGTCTACCTGTTTAATTTCTAGACAGGCCTATGCCTAACCTATCCCAGACAAAACATGCTGTCCAGCTTTTCTTTAAAAAAAAACTCAGAGCGTGCTTCTCAGAGCCGAGGCAAACGCCAGAAAGCTCAGGTTTCTCTCTGGCCACTCTGTTTTCAGAATTTGTATCTTCACAGAATTGCTGAGTTCTCTGAGAGTTTTAGACAACTGGACACCTGTTCTGAAGGAAAATAAGAGAGTTGTCTGTTATGAGTATAATTTTTGTTGTTGTTCTACACTCTGGAGGAGATGACTCCTTGAGAGTTACAAGGGGCCCTGGCACATTGGCATTCACCTGACTGGTCTGTCTACCAACAGAGAAAACCATCAGTAGTTGGAGCCTTGCCGGATGTATCTGCCTGACCTTAGATCAAATCCCAAACTCTCCGTGCACTCATTTCATGTATGGACGGAAAGCACAAGACATGCGAAGATTCACACAGCAAATATTGTCTGTGGGAGAGAATTGAGCTTTAGCTAGCTGTCACTCCCCACAGAGTGCCACAAGACATTTAGAGGGATGGTGTCCATTGCTGTGTAACAGGAAGCATGCCTTCGGAAAAAGAAAGACAGAGTAAAAGTAAATGAAGGATAGAGAGCAGTAGAACGGAACAGACGAGGGGACCCGGGGCACAGAGGCAGTGTCCCGGCTCCCTTCTCTGATAACTTGCTGAAAGCTTAACTTGTTTTAAGGCTTATCTACTCCTATTTAGCTGGCCTAAATATTATTTGATATAATTTACAGTAAGATATTGCTCCATCTAGCAGAAACAAACGACTGTGTGCTCTGGTTGATAACACTCCTAATTGACAGTTGAAATTCTGGAGGGAAATAGTCACCAAGCATTGGCATGAGCAAAAATTAACTGAATCAGCAGAGGGTGATCTTCCCTTTGAACTCCCTCTTAAATAAAGGAGGAAGGTCTTCTTGAGTTTGCTGATTTTAAATTTATTTGCCTCTCCTTCTCACGCCGTATGAACTCCTTGCCTTCCCAATGCATGGAAATCCAGTGGCTTATGTATGTGTGGGGCTCGTGTTCATTTCAGAACTGCAAAGGCGAGAGACAGTCATCAGTGATCCAACCGGAGGGAAAAACAGATGAATACATAAATAAAACAAACCTGAAGTCACGGGT
The DNA here is from genome assembly GCA_026225945.1 of Cricetomys ansorgei. Classification (NCBI taxonomy): domain Eukaryota; kingdom Metazoa; phylum Chordata; class Mammalia; order Rodentia; family Nesomyidae; genus Cricetomys; species Cricetomys ansorgei. The sequence goes on along the minus strand of JAMJFZ010000271.1, from coordinate 7,515,042 downwards.
GGGATATAACGGACAGCTTGGCGGTCTCTGAGTGGCTCTGCTGACCCCTAGGAAGGATGTGGGCTCTGGGCTTCGTCACACACTTCTGTGCGGTAGCTCGATAATCAGAATTGATTGTATCGTTTCCGTTACCCAAATTACGCTTGTTTTAACGTGATGCTTACATTCACCACAGTGCGTTTTCAGAGTGCTCAGAAGTGACTTGTTGCTTTTTTGAATCTGAAATACTAACTCAAAACAAAACGGAATAGTTGATGCTTATTTAATTTTCCCCATTACAGATTTGCGCAGCAGTTTGACATGCAAAGCTCTCTACGTGGCATATAGATTTCTCTGCTATTTTAATGTTCTTGACTAATCCTTATTTTTTTTATTTTAAATAGTCTTTAACTTTACAAACCTTAGTATCATAAAAAATTTTAAATTAAAAAAATCGCATACCAAAATTAAGCAGACCCAAAGACTACGTAACTCAGTGAACTTCTATACAGCCATTGGAAACCAAAGCTGTAGAGCTTCACATTGGATTTTATGCTTTCTCTACCAAATGTATTTGCACACACTTATCTACCACCAAAACCGAAAAGTCCATGACAGGGTTTGACCTAGAAAAGCAATTCGCTTATATCTTCTCTCTTAACTCACGTCCACCAACTGCCTTTGGTCCTTCCTCATCTCCCATTGGCTTACAACTCTGCCAAATATACACAGTTCATAGAAAAGAACACAGGGGGCAGAGGGTGGGGGGAATCAGGCAATTTCAGTGCTTTGCCAAGCCGTAGGTTAGGCAAATGGTGCATGTACCCACCCAATGTGACATTCAACACTTTTAAAGGTGCAAACTCACTGACTTTGGGCCTCTCGCACACTCACCTGTTTTGTCTTTTATTTATTTATTTATTTATTTATTTATTTATTTATTTATTTATTTTTAGAAAAACATCATCCATTTAAGATACATAAATTAATGAGATTTCATAGAGATAGTCACACTTCAAAATAACCCAGCAACCAAGACAGAGGCAATTTTTGCCAACCTTCAGGGATAATTTATTATATTATTAATACTAGCAGAGATGGTGGTATCCTGTTCTCCCCTGTACCTATAGTCCAAGGCGGAATGTATTTGCTTGAGCTCTTTTGTGTCTCCTCTAACATGATTCTGAGACTCATCCTTGTTGTATTGTTCCCTCATATTGCTGAGCACTACTCCATGGAACGGGTAGAGCACATTTTTCTCTATTATCTGTTGAAAGACATTTAGGTTAGTTTTAGTTTCTAGCTATTATAAATAAAATTCTATGAATGTATGTGTGTAATAAACCTTTGTATTATTATATTTTCATTTTCTTCCTTGGGTAAATTCTTTTTGGCTGTACTATGTGTTAGGGGTATGCTAAAAAAAAATTTTAAGAAATTTACAAAGCGGCCATACCATTTTATATGGCCACCAGCAATTTTGTGTTCCGTTTGCACCATGTCCTTGCCAATACTTAAATAACGTTTTCAGTCCTTTAAAAATATTAACCATCCTGGTAAACATGTGTTGCTTCCTCTTTACATTTCTAAGATCACCAATGGTATTTAATGTATTTTCACATACTTATTAGACACTAGCGCAACTTTTTAAAGTGTGTGTGGGTTCCTGCGTTTGTAATGGAATTGTTAGTTTACTGAAGACTTGGGAGTGTTTTATGTCTATTGTGTGCAGAAATTCTTCATAAGGTATTTTCTTAGGGTTTAATTGCCATGAAGAGACACCATAACCGCAGCAGTTCTTATTTAAAAAAAAAAAAAAAGTTTAATTGGAGCTTGCTTACAGATTCAGAGGTTTAGTCTATTATTGTCAGGGCGGGAAGCATGGTGGCATGCAGGCAGACATGGTGCTGGAGAGGTAGCTAAGAGTTCTACATCCAGATTGGCAGATAGCAGGAAGAGAGAATGACATTGGGCCTGGCTTGAACTTCTGAAACCTCAAAGCCCTCCCCCCAGTGACTCACTCCCTCCACCAAGGCCACACCTCCTAATAGTGCCACTCTCTATGGGGACCATTTTCATTCAAACCACCACAGGGGTTATACTGTGGTGTTAAGGAAAAGTCCACAAACATATGGACAATCAAAAAAAGTTATCAATGTCACTTCAGAGAATAAGTCATAAAAAGATTCCGGTTGCTGTCATCCTCCGCCCTTCCCGCCTTCTTTCCCTCCCCCTCACTCTAGGAGAAGCCGAGAACCCAGAGTCATGAGCACAGGCAGTAGGAGGCCCGTGGAGACGCCCACGTGCCTGGGAGCTGAGGTGACTCTTTGGCCAGCAGCCACGCACGAGGACTGTGAGTGAGCCCTGCACATGGAGCTGTGTGACTCACTTCAACTTCCAGCGTCCACAGAAAGGGAAAGAACAGCAAGCGTCGGTTGCTTTAAGTTCCTTATTCTGGAGGGTAACATCGTGCGGGGTGGACAGAAGGTAGACACCGCCCCAGAGGCCCTGCCCTCTGGCCTCTTAGTTTCCTAGGGTTACCTGCGAACTCTTTCTCCACCTCAAGAGTACGGTGTTCTTAGCGCTGCCTTGGTCCCCGTTGCTTTGCATCGATCCCTGGAATGACTGAGAGAACAAATGCCATCTTTTCCTTTTGAAAAGAACCTTGGTCAGTCATTTGCATTTTCCCACGCACTCTGCTTGTAGCCACTCCTTCCACCAAAACAGCCTGCCGAAAGCGCATGCAAGCCACGGACCGACTGAGGAAAGGCCGAATTACTAAAAACATTCAGTCCTTACCTCATCTTTTTAAACAATATAATTGATTCAGAAGCCAATTACTAGTATGGAAACTCAGACTTAAGGGGAAATATCCCACTGAGCAATTGTTCGCCTTCTTCTAAAGATACTTTTACGAAGTTTAGCATCACAGCTCCGCAGATTGGCTTTGCCTTGGTTTCCTGGTCTCTGAAGTGAAAAGCTGGGATATTTAACTCTGAGAACTCTGACCGGGGAATTGGATTCTCAAAATATAATTACAACAAAAAAATACAAATATTGCTTACTCCTCGGCCTTCGATCATCCAGGTGAAGAGTAGTAAAAGAACCAGAGGTGGCAGTGGGGACCAGGGCGGGCCTGTGACAGCTGGGGGGCTGGGTGTGGGTTGTGAGAGACAGAAGACACCTTGGTGGTTACAACTGCAAGCACTGAGGTTGGGGAGAGTGCGCGAGTCGGGTTTGGTGGCGGGAACATGGACACTGTCTCATTCAGGTTGAATCTGGAATGTTTCTGAGACCACCAAGCGGATCGGTGGCGAGATACTCGCCTGGCTTCCAAAGGAGAAAGCTGGGCTAGGACATAAACATCAAAGGCAGAGCCACAAGGGTGAGCGGGTCGCAGAGCCTGCCTGAGGAAGAAAGAACAAGAAGGGAACAGGGTCCAGGAAGGAGCCGCTAGGGGTTTCCGTATCTGATAGAGAGGAAGCCTGTACTTGTAAAAGGACTAAGGAAGTCCACAAGAAAGAGGAAGAAAGAATGGGGAAGCAACAGGAAGCCAGCAGAGCATGTCAGGAAGGGAAGGAGAAAGGTGAACAATCACATAAAACACGGAGCAGAACTACTAACAGCTCCGTAAACAGGCCAGTGTCCGAAGGGGGAATGCCATCAATGAAAGGAAGAAAGAAAGTGGGGAAAGAAAGAGGAACGTAACATCCTAAGTCAAAACCCATGGCAGCAGCCAGCTGGAGACCTGGGATTCTCCACCTGGGACAAGGCTCCAGCTTCAGATCCCTCCTCTTCACCTGCAGAAAAAGCAAAGTCACTTTCTTCAGAACAAAGTCACCCTTGGACAGGTTGGAAGTACATCAGTGTTCTCTCTTGATCAGAATTCTGGAGGTGAGGTTGCCTAGCCTTAGGATGAAAAACCCTTCGCCATCCGTGTCAGCTCAGAGAGGCAAGGCCAGAGACAGTGAGCACTGACTCCATTCAGGAACTTCTGCAGGCTGGAGCCTCCAGCCCCTGCCAGGTAGCAGCCAGGAGCCCAACCAGCTGCTTCACTCTCAGTCAGACAATAGACTGGACAGTGTGTAGAAATCCCCTCATGCCTGGTGAAAGCAAACTGAACTAGAGGTGATACAGCAACACCCATTTGAGTTTTCCTTCCTCTTCTTCCTCTTTCTCCTCCCCCGCCCCAGTACTAGGAACCACACCCAGGGCCTCACACACACCAAGCATGCACTCTAACACTGAGTTTTTATCCAGCCCTCTTTCTAATGTCTGTTTTGAGGCAAGGTCTTCCTACGTTGCCTATTTACTCTTGTTGTGTTATAGAAGTTTATTTTTAGTTGTGTTTAAAATATTGTTTTGTGCAATGTTAGGTAAGGGGCTGTCTAGGCCTTGGTGTTTTGTATTGTCTGCAGGTGCTGGATTTATGTAGGGGATGTTTGACTGCTCAGGATCTGCACATGCTCTCAGTAGAACAGCTGAAGGGTTCTCAATCAATAAAAACACCTGAGTTCAGATGCTCAAGGTTCCACTGTCCAGTATGGCACGGGCCAGGATGGTGGTTCCATGAGGCCTGTCAGGGTTTGCAATTATGAAATATGCCTCCTTGTGATTCGTGATGAGCCACACAGTAGGTGAACTACAAATTGGGCATGACATCATGCTAGCTACATCCAACACGGAGACAAGAAAGAAACAGAAACTCCAGACCTAACAGAGTCCATTTTGTTTTGTTTTGTTTTCTGCACACCTGTGCAGATACTGGTGAGGTGAGGCAGTCCTGACAAGAGACTTCTTCTACGGTGATGAGAACTCCATCCCATGAGGGAACACTTCCTTCAGACAAGATTACCAGTGATTTTTCCCTGCAAACCAGACTCTATCTTAAAATCTCGAAAGTGTTCCCTCAGGGTCAGCACACAGAAGCTGTCTTCCAGAACTAGATGAGATTGTATCTCATGATGGTAGTTGAAACTTAGTATGGTAAGAGTCACCCAGGTGGCGTTGCTTTTGAAGACATGAAGAGGTCATTGAGAGCAGCTGAGGCTTGGCGCTTTGAGAGGCCAGGAGAGGCTATTAGTGAAGGTTCAGCCTCAGTAGCAACTGAAGGCCCAAATTGAAAGGGTCATGTAAAGAAGTTGAGGCTTAGTATCATGAAGAGAGCCCAGGAGAGGTTCTTGGTGAAAGTGCATGCCAGCTGTAGCAGTAGACCTCAGCTTTCTGAAGATGCCAGTACCATTGGAAGACTACCAAGAACAGCAGCAGTGGAGTGGAGCCAGCCAGAGCCTGGAAGACAAACTGTGTGTGCTGCAGAGGTCAGAGCCAGGGAAGTGATCCAAGCCCTTTAGAAGAGCCCAGGAGATCGTGAGTGAATTCCAGATAACAACATTATTTTTCTTCTATCCAAAGACATTGTGAAAAGCTTGAGAGAGTTTGGTTTCATTTGGTCCTGTGTATTAGCAATCCTCATGATTGTTCCTCTTGTAAATGAGTCTGCGGGTATAGTATTAAATTGTGTTACATAGATGAAGCAAAATTTTTTGGTTGGCTTATACAGAAAAGGGGAATTGTTGTAGAAGTTTATTTTTAGTTGTGTTTAAAATATTGTTTTCTGCACTGTTGGGTGAGGGTCTTCTAGGTGTTGGCATTTTGCATTGTCTTCAGGTGTTGGATTTATGTGGGAGATGTTTGTCTGCTCAGGATCTGCATGTGCTATCAGTAGAACACCTGGGGAGTTCTGTAGTAATAAAAACACCTGAGCTCAGATGTTCAGGAGTCCACTGGCCAGAAATGGCACTGGCCAGGATGGTGGTTTCCCCTGCTGAAGTCTGACAGAGTTTACAGTTATGAAATATGCTTCCTTGTTGTCCTTGATGGGTCACACAGTAGGTGAACTACTACACTGTTGCCCCATCACCCGTCAAGCCTTGCACTTCCGATCCCTCCTGCTTGGGATTACAGACCTGCCCTACGAGGCCTGACCCCAGTGTTTACATTAATTTCTGGTCATGTGAGTTTGAGGAGAGGATTTTCTTAGCAAATAGAAATCACCTAGACTTAAGCAACTCCACTTTTATTTTCTGGGTGTCATAGTGATCAGAGTTCATACACATAATGATCCTATAAAAAAATACTAAATTAAAAAAAAAAATTCCAGAAAGGCATCTCCCTAGTTTTCATGAATCATGAATATGAGTTATGTAGAGGAATGTTTAATCTATTAATCTGCCAGCATGGCTGCTCTAGGGTAGAAAAGAAAGGTGTTGGTACACACCTTTAATCCCAGTATTCAGAAAGCAGTGGTTGTGCACGTCTTTAATCCCAGCACTTGGGACACAGGAAGCAGAGCTCAGAAGGAATCAGTATCAGACAGGAAATGATGTCTGAGATGAGTGAAAGGCAGGCAAAGTGACAAATCAGAGGAAGAGTTAGCAGAGTGAGGACACGCCCAACTCTCACAATATAAAAGCAGGCTCTCAACTTGGCAAGATAAAGTTAGAGAGACATTATGGAAGATAAGAGGCAGAGAGATGACAAGACACAGAGACAATGAAGCAGTCAGATTGAGATAGTATGGGGATAAGGCAGAAGCAGAGAAGCTGACTGAGGGATTATGGGGGCAGTGGGAGCTCAAGGTACAGAGACTGTTCAGAAGAAGTCACTAAGCGTGAGTCAGTTTGAAGCCGAGCAGAACAGTTCGGTCAGAGAAGTTGAGGGAGTCAGCCAGAGAGTCTTCCCATGTCAGAAGACTTTGGTCAGAAACAGTCAGCCTGCTCAGAAACAGTCAGCCTGCTCAGGATGTCAATTTGAATCAGTCAGCTTGAAGCCAGAACAGTGAGTGAGTTGAGTTGCTCCAGAAGAGTCAGAGTTCAGAAGGAGCTAGTCAGAGTGGCTCAGTTAGCAGCGAGTCTCAGAGGTTGATTAGATTGTATGGAACATGTGTTCTAGATTGTACAGAGGCTGAGGCTAAAGCATTCCAAGTCTAGACTGAAGACTAGATTGTACGGAGGCCGAAATGCTCCAGGACTCTAGGACTAGGACTAGGAATTGAATTAGAAAAATAATAAACCACCTTTACCCTGAATCTACCGCTACAACTTAGAATCCTGAAGATTATTACTAAGGTTATTATTACTAAACTGGCCATCAGAGCAACTCTCCAGAAGTTCAGGAGACAGATTGGTTTTCCATGTAAGCGTCATAGTTTATTTCCTACCCCCTCCCCCCACTGCCATATGTGTGTGTGCGTGTGTGTGTGTGTACAGTGTGTACAGTGTGTTTGTGTTTTAAGTTCTAACCTGATGCCCTCTCAAGAAAAACAAAAACAAAAGCAAAAGCAAAACTGTGAACCTTGAATTAATTTCTAACCGTGGCTTTACCCTAATGTGCTGTGTTATTTCAATGGCCCTCACCACATCCCAGTGGTGAGCGTTACCCTGCCCATACACGTCAGTCTCCCTGCTTCCCTGGCGACCCCCCCCTCGACCAGAGCCCACCATGACTGTCCTGGCCCGTGGTTCTTTGCAGACTGGCACCAGCCATGTCCTCACCCCGTTCTATTCTTTCCAGTCATTCTGAGCATGATTGTGTAGACTCCGAGTCTCTGGGTTTGACCATCAGGAGAAAGAAGAGTTCAGTGTACTAACCACGGTTCCTTTTCAGTTCCCCACAGACTCTAACCCAGACCAAACCTGCTTCTTCATTCTCCCACTGAAAAGGCAAGAGGGCTGGGTGAAGAACAGGTGTCCAAGAGTGAGACAGGGCTCCAGCTCAGTTGTCACTTGCTCACGGGTGGCAGTGAGTGCCTCCTCCCCAGGGTCCAGGGCAATCCTCATTTCTAAATGAGGAGGGAAGGCTACATCCAGTTAATTCTGTGAGGCCCAAAATCTCAGTTGTATATTCTATCCAGACTTTCTCCTCGGAACGTTCACAGCATAGTAGATGTGATTTTAGTCTTATCTCTGACTCTGCTTCTCCTACTGCAACTATCGACATAATTTTCCTTGAAAACTGCTGTGATCTGAATGAGAATTAACACCCACCACATGCGTGGATATCTGAACATTCGGTCCCCAGTTGGTGGTGCTTTTGTGGGAGGTTTAGAAGGTACAACCAGGCCCGGAAGAAGTGTGTCACTGGGGGATGGCTTGTGGGTAAAAGCCTTACCTACTTCCTGTTTGCTACTCATGCTTCATGCTTGTGAGATTAACAATATGATCTATCAGCTTCTGGCTCTGGCCACCATGCCCGCCTGATGCCATGCCTCCCTGCGTGATGGAGTCTTATCAGCAACAGAAAGGTAACTAACATACATACTTACTGCATGCCACACCTTGGCCAAGCAGTTTCTTTGTACTATCTCATTTAATGTCTGCTTCTCTGAACTTGTGCAGGTAAGGTATAGAGACCTTATGGGCTTACAGTAGAATAAAGTAGAAAAGGCCGATTGTTCGTGATTTATTGGTTTCTCTAGGGATTTACTTAAAGCACAGTTTGTATTACTCTTTCCAAGCGTGACCTCACTGGCTACCTGGAACAGAGCGACCTGGAGAAATAGCTGTAACAATGGGCGGTTGCCCCGATCAGCCTGCTGACACACTTCTGTAGACTTTTGCTTGCTTGCCTGCCCCACCCATGGCTTTAGAATATGAAATAAGAATACACATTGGACCTGAGACCAAGGCCTCTCGGAGCTGCCTGGCTTCTGTCCACCAGTGGCGTCTCCTCTCTTCCGCTCTCACTGGTGTTGGAGTGCACATTCCAGAGAGCCTCCCACAACAGGCCGAGTTAGCAAACAACCACAGTCAGCAAGGAGACTGAGAAACCACTTTTGAGGCTCTCCAGGCAGATGGTGCATAAAATTACACCACTGAGCCATCCTGATGCGGCGGCCGCTGCCACCCTGGGCAGCGGCTAGCCCGGCCTATGGCACTCACGTTCGTAAGGCTGGACACTGAACGCCATCACTCCCACCCAGCCAATGCCATCCCTCCACCACCATCTTCTGTGAGAAGTCCTTGTGATGTGCCTGCCACCTTGTAAGAGACACTGGGTGAGCAGATGCTCCGATGTTATCTGGAAAGCATTCCTGGAATGCGGGAACAAGAACCCACCCACAGACAAAAAAAATAAAATAAAGCAGGCTAATTTCCCCGATGAATACTCTCACTGTTATAATCTCTGTTTTTCAAACCAGGAACCTGAGGTTTAGTAAGATGGCAGGACTTGTTCAAGGTCACAGAGATGGCAAATAGCCACACCAGTCTGTGTATCTCTCTCTGTACACTGGTCTCCCCGACCCCCTGCCACCGATGCCAAGCACAACAGCTTACACAGAATAGGAGTCAGGTTAGCTGGAGCGGATGATGTAATCGAATCTCCTTCACTGTCGCCGTTATGACATTCCAAGGTAGCCTGAGAAGTCGTGGCTCAGTGATCAGTCTGCTCGCATCGGTCATCCAGAACACCCGTTGTTGTTTCTATACAAACATAGATGAATGAATAAATAAATAAATAAATAAAATTCCCTTATTGAAGGCTCGGCTCCGATGCGAGCCATGTGCAGATGGGAGACTCTGAGGGAGAGCCTAGTGACTGGCTGGAGGGGGTCCTGCCTTTATCAGTGGATTAGCTCACTGAAGGATTCAAATGTTTTTGTGAAAAGTTGGAACCGTGGCAAGCGGGACCCAGTGGGAGGAGGTAGGTCGCTGGCGGTGTGTCTTGGAAGGGTATTCTGCCGTGACCCTTGTCTGTCTGTGCTTCCCCATCACCTTGTTCCACCCTGCCCTTCCAGCTCCACGTCAGCACAGCTCAGCAACACTGCAGGCAGCCAACCGCAGACTGGAGCCCAAACACACCCTTCCTGTAAGCTGCACGTAAGTCACACGCGCCAGATATTTTGTTACAGCAATGTCGCTATGTCCATCCATCCATACTGATAGAGCTGAGGAAGATGTTCTACTTTTCAAATTAGTTCCAATTAGACACACACGAGAAAAGAAAAACAACTGTTGTCAGAAACAAAGGTAAGGCTCAACCCTGGAGCGGAAGTTCATCGCCAGGCGGCAACGGGAAGCAGTTAATGCTGCTCAGGGAGTGTCAGCAGCTCTCCAGATCTCCAGTCTCCACCTGCAGTGGGTCCCAGCCACTGTGAGAGGAAGACTTCAGTCCACTGATGGTGTCAGCTCAGCAGAGGACTCTCCACACATTCCCCTCCCCACCTTCAAAAGGCAGAGTCCAGAAGAGCTCATTGCTCTGTGTGCCGCTTTGGGGGCGGGGGCAGAGAGAAGAGCGGCTGGCTTCTGGAGGGACCGTGCATTGGCTGCCTCCTGGGGGTCTAAGCAGAAACCGTGGTGCGCTTCTGTTCAATTCTGAGCTTTCATCGATTTCTAAGAATCATTCTGATTATTCCAAACTCACACGTGTCATCTGCTCCATCTCGCTGGAGAGAAGCGTGTGCTCACTTGTCCTGAGTCGTGCGGTTCTGATTGAAAACACATGCCTTGGCCACCACCTCCAGCCAAACTTTTCATTGCAACGATCATAACAATTTGCCTCAAACAAGCAATAGAAGAGCTGAGCCAGAAACTTCCCCAACGCTAAGGGCTCCCAACAGACAGCCAATTTACCACAGTGCCTGTACGGCCGCTAAAAAGCCAGAGGACAGGAGAGGGCTCCAAAAGCAGGCACTTTTTCAAACTATCCCATCCAGAAAATCTCCAGATTTGGTGAGAAAGATATGGCGTATAGGACACACACTAAAAGAATTTTAATAGAAAATTACCTATCCTGGATAGTAAGAGTCGGGAGTAAGTTTCTGTTGTTGGTTGGTTGGTTGGTTGGTTTGCTGAGGGTGGTAGTGATTGCTTGGTTGTCTGTTTTCATTTAGTTTTGAACTTAGAACCTTCCATGTGCTATGCAAGTGCTTTTCCTGACCTGCATCCCCAGAAGGGTGGTGTATTTTAAGATCAAGTACCTTATATACTTACATAAAGACATACTTAATGCAAGCAGTACAGTGTTCGGTGAATAACCATTAATAATAATTAAACAAGACCCGTCTTATATGTAGACACTTTGGTGGTTACTTCAACATTATTATTCGTTTTTAGGCATTTTAAATAATACAATAACCTAGAAAGGTATTTTTCTCTTACTTGTAGTCTTGATGGGCTTAATTTATGGTCCATTTTTATTATTATAATGAAGTAGCTAAGGCAGGTTATTTTATAAAGAAAAGAGGACTGTTACAGCTCACAGTCCTAAGACCTAGGGCTGTAGCTCAGGATGGTATTCCTTCTGGAAGAATCCTGAGGAGGCAGAACACATCGTGTGTGAGGAGGCAGGGGACCTCTGCATGTGCATGCGCTTGTGTGTGTGTGTGTGTGTGTGTGTGTGTGTGTCTTCTGGTCTCCCCACCTCTTTTGAAACCAGCAGGATTCAACCATGGAGCCTCTACCCTCAGGACTTAGTCTAAATCTAATCGCTTCCCAAATGGCCCACCCTTGAACACCATAGTCAGACTAGTGTTTCCCCCACTTATCACCCTCTTAAGCCCTCAGTGGGGATTGAGTATCAACACAGGAAGCCTGGGGGAGGGGGTACACTCAAATCCTATCTAAGCCACAGTAGCCTCCATGGGCTGAAGCTGGCCATTTTAGAGGAGTGCAGCTGCAGCCAGCCAACAGAGGCAGCAGAGGGTCTGAGGCCTCTTTGGAGTCCATCTCTCTAAGAAGCAAAGGACCTGAACTTACAAGTCTCAGAGGGACATCCCAAGAAGTTGTTCATGCAAATTCAAGAGGTGTATGGATTACCGGAGACGGCGCAGCCAGAGTAAACCTCGTGTCCTCAGGCTCTTACTTCCCCCTCCAGTGTTTTTTTTTTTTTGCAGTCTTTTAATTAACAGCCATATGAGTTGAGTGGACAACAAAACCTTATGCAAAATCGCTAGCGACTGAAACAAGCCACCGCGATGGCGCAGGGGCGCCCAACCAGAAGCCCTCGCTGCTACTCTTCCCAACTTTGTTTGAAAGTGCCATTCCATGAGCTTCAGAATCCTTCCAGAAATATATTCCGCCTGTCCCATGCTCCTCCAAATTCTGTTCACCCTCAAAGCTCAACAAAAAAACTATCCTCCAAGAATTCCTCCCCATACATGCTGGTCCTTGAAACCTCTTCATCTGAAACAGAGGCAGCACTTGCAAGAGGTGAAGAGTAGAGGTTTTATCTTGAGCCGAATCTGAGTCTGGATCCTAATGTGCCCTCTGCCTGGTCTTCGGACTTTGAGTGGTACTTATGCATGAGCTGAGGTGACACATTAGCTCATTCAATTTATTGTCTAGCTCAGAGCTGCCTGGGTTATGTTGTGGACACGCCCATGGCCTGTTATTGATCATAATCAATCTCTTGGCATCCGGGGAAGTCAAGAAGAGCTTGAGGCAACTGGGGTGGGCAGGGTCTGCCAGGCTCCCCGCATTGCCACCAGACGGTTTGGCTCCCATGAGAGATGGATGCTGAGCAGTCTCCAACACTTGCTGGATACATCTGGCAGGCTAAGCATGGTGAAAAATCTGTCCATTGCTGAGTCAGCTGTGCCAGTAACCAACCAGAGGGAACCTCTGAGACCTGGAGCCCAAAGTTGCAAAGTCGTTCAAGATTGACCTCTTTGTAGCAGTGGACATGGGAATTAGAGCAGGCCAGACATGAGCAAAGTTATCAGGTGGTGTCAATGTCTACGTATTTCGAACACTTTGTTGACTTAAGGCTAGTTCTCTAATGCTATCTTTTAACAGTCTCCAACCATTCCTCCAAAATATGGCAGAGTAGGCAGCTACAGGTATCTGTACTTCCCACAAAGCAGCTACTGAGCTACTGAGAACAATCAGAACGATGATTTGGAGCACGAAGGCCACACTGCCACTTCCAGCACCCAATAACATGGTTGCTAAAAGAAGAGGCTGGTAAACTCCAGTGACATTGAGCAGTGTGCACACCAGATACTGCTTCTCATCTGCCAGTTCAGCAGAAGGAAGCTGTTCAGACTCTGGCCCACCAACCCAGTACAGCTTTCTGGTACTTCCAGTAAGGAGGAAGCAGGGCTTGAGCAACACTGTGAATCAGCTAGACGTCACAGACACTCAGGGCACGCTACCCAACAACAGCAGGGCAGATATTCTTTTCAAATGCACAGGGAACATTCTCCAGGATGCCAAAATTCGATGCCAAAAACTACTGCAAGTGGATTTTAAAATTACACCATGCAGTTGAATAGCATCAATGAATAAAGAAATGAAAAAATACACCAATAGCCAGGGAGCAAAAGCAGAAATGGATGAAAAAGTATAAAACACATTGATATATTATTTTATAACATATTATGATTATACGATACAGTATAATGATAAAATACAAAATACTTTGAGATGATGAGAACATATTCAACAAGCCAAAGCTTACGGGGTATTGCTAAGACAGTGATTACGGAAAAATAAATAGGTGTCGATATTTATTTTACGGAAGAATGATCACAAACCAGCGGTCTGGTTTTAGATCTTAAAGAAATAATACCAGGCAGAAAGAATAACAAACTCAATGCAGAGATAACAGAAAGAAGAAAAGACGGGAGCAGAGATAAATAAAATAGAGACCAGAGAAGCAGCAGCAATTTAAAGCAGCTGTTTGTCTTTTATGCGATCGACAAAGGTAATGAGACCTCGGCACATGAGGAAAAGAAGGAAGGTCCTGAAATCGGAAAGCGGACGTGACGACTGACCGTGCAGAAACTGCGAACATTACAAGAGAGCGCTGTGGGCAACTGTCCGCAGCAAAGCAGACGGTCGCAGTAACAAGGACGTAGAAACCACGCCAGCTGACTCAGGGCAGAGTATCTCAGCAGGCCTGTCATAGTAAAGAAAGTCTTCACAGCCGTGAAGGTCCCCAGGGGAAACTTCCGGTGCACTCATCTGAGAGGATTTTTCAGATGTAAGGGAGCAAGTGCTGGAGAAGATGTGAATAAAAGGGAACACTCTGCAGTGGTACGCTGCTGTGAAGTCCAGCAAGGGAGACGAGGAGGCGTTCTAACATGTGCAAACCCTGCCTGACCTCAGCAGAGGGAACCACTATCAGGACAACCGCCGTGCTGGACAGCGGAACCCTGAGCCTCTCATCTCAGGGGTTTTTATTGATACCTAAGCTCCTCAGGTGTGCTACTGATAGCACGTGCAGATCACTAACAATCAAACATCTTTTATATAAAGTCAACACCTGAAGACAGTACAAATGCCAAGGCCTAGGCAGCCCCTCGCCCAACAATGCACAGAACCACCATTTTAAACACAACTGAACATAAATTTCTGCATCGGGGATAAAAATCACAGTTATGCACACAGGATCACTTCAAGAGCTCTACAATTATTACAGTTAGTGACAGCACACATGTAGGAAATTAAATCTGATGGTTTACCTAAGCCAGCATTGATCCATCTACAAATGAACCAAAAACTACCAGACCCTTGCAAAATACCTGCTAGTCTAGCTACTTGACCCCCAAACTAGAAGATAAGAATGGAAAATTACAAACAACCAAGTTTGCCTGGTCACTGCGGACATGGCAAAGTCATGGGATTGATTAACTTTAAAATACACAGGATATAAAATGTAGAAATGAACCCATGTTAGATTTGTGTTAAGAAAAGGACAGTCATAAGAGGCAGGGAGAAGGGTTAGACCTAAGTTAAGTTTAAGACTGAACCCTCCCGTCACTCAGCCAAAGAGGAAAGTGGGAAGGGGTTGTTAAGGCTTACAAATTGTTCTCTGGTTTCAATTATCTTGCCTGCCTTCCTGGGCTGGTGCCTTTGCAAAAGTGTAAAACAAACTACCCCACCCCCCTCCCCCACACGCTTTCAGTACTGAGTATCCAATGCTCCAATTATGAAGAAAGAATACTCACTTCTCGCACGCAAAACACTTAAAAATCCCTGAGCGTGACGTATGCAAAGGGGACAGATTTGTTAATTATCTTGACTGAGGCATTCCATAATGTGTACACATTTCAAAACACTGCACACAGTTATTTAACTTGTATTTACTGGAAATTTAAAATTTATATTTAATTTTTTTTTTAATTAGGAAATTTAGAAACTCTCCTGACAAAATTAATTCTGGGGGTTTCTGCATTTTACCAAGGGTTTAAAGAAGACTTCATGCCAATCCAACTCAATGCTTCCAAACGGAAAAGGGGCAAATTTGAGACACGTTCGTCAAGATGTGTTTCAATTTTAATTTCAATTTTAGTACTAAACCTAGATAAAGATGCCACAAGAAACTGTAATAAAAATATATCCCTAACAGTAGAGATGTAGAATTCTTCAAGAGTATCTATTGATGGACTCAGTTCAATAGCACACTACGAAGATGAGATCCCGTGGCTAAATGAGAGTTACCTCACCTAATGGTGAAAGGCAGAGCTTTGCCCCCAAAGATTAGGACTAAGATAAGGATCCCTGCCCTCAATACTGCTATTCTGGGCCTGGCCAGGATTATTGGACAAGCAAAAGAAGCTAAAGGCATCCAAATTGGAAAGGAAGAGACGAAATCACTTCTGTCTGCGGATGGTTTGTTTCCACACATTTAAACCATCAAAGCCTACATCCAAAAAGAGTCTCCAGGGTTTGCAGATGCAGTCCAGGTACCGGGCACTCATCAGCTCATGAAAGGAGTGTCTACACACCAGCAACAAAAAAGTCAGGAAGAGAAATTAAGGAAACAATTCCGGGAAGGCAGGCACGGGAGGCTCATCCTCGCTGAGGAGCTGCTGGCGTTTGATTACTGCTGGGAGACGGACAGTCAGTTTCTGTTAATGATGTGACTCCTGGTGTACTGACCACACTCCAGAGCAGGCTCCATGCCCAGAAGTACTGGCCCAACACAAACTGGATTCAAGAGGAGTGGGGGGTGGAGAGATGGAGGGAGGGAGGGAGGGAGAGACTGGAAAAAATTGGAAGGATCTGGGAGGAGGAATAGAGGGAGGGGTGAATGTGACTAAAAAAATTTAAATTAAAAAACAAAACAAAACAATTCCACCTATAGTCGCACCAGAATACTTAGAAATAAATTCCATCAAAGATGGCAAAGCCTAGTACACTGGAAACTACAAATATTGCTGAAAGAAATCAGAGAAGACCTCAGTACGAGAAAACACATCCCACGTTTATGGATTGAGATCTAACTTCAGGAAGAAAATTCTTGTCATCCTGTTCTGTAGACTCGGTGTGACTTCTGGTGAAATTCCAACGACCTCCTTGGCAGAATAAAAATTTGATGTCCAAATTCATGCAGAATTTCTGGGACCCTGAAGATCCAAAGCAACGTTGTCAAAGAAAAACAGAGCTGGAGAACGCACAGTTTCTGATTTCAACGCTCACCCAAGGGCAGGCACACGAGGCCAAAGAACTGGAATCCAGAACTAAGCCAGGAGACTTTAACTTCAATAGAGAAGGAGCGACCCCTTCAACAAAGAGTGCTGAGACAGCTGATTGGCCACAAGCAAAAGAAGACTTTGGAGCCCTGCTGAAGGGACACTCTGGCTCCAGAACTTAATTCAAAGTAGATCAATGGCCCAAGTATACGAGCATTTGCTAATCCTTCTCAGGACCTGGGTTAGGACCCCAGCACCCACATCAAAGCAGCCTGTAAGTCCAGTTTCAGGGGAGCCAGGGCGGTTTCCAGCCTTCTCCAGCGCACACGCTCACATGGTGCACACACATGCGCACTCAGGCACGCACGTATACACACAAAATAAATAAATCCTTTAAAAGGTTCCCGTATGGTATGTGATTTCGCCTGAAAAGGAAAATCATCCAACCCCACAAGACTTCTACAAGGTAGAGCTTCACGTTATTTGACAGATTTTAAAGTTATATGATGTTCGTCAGGAAAAAGAAAAGCTTGTTTGCGTCTTTAAATACAAGTCTGATGCCTGTACGCGTCCGATCCTGCTAACATCCGGGTTTCGTTTTGCAGCGTGTCACTTTCGGACAGCCTTTCTCAGTAGTGGCAGTTCCTGAGATTCTGAAGAGACCAGTGTTACGGTGTCTTTATTAGAGATGGCAGGGAGCCCCTGCAAGCATAATTGTAAAACATTAGGTTCCAAAAAGAATTTCAGATTTCTCCCTCAAATATGTGAAAAAAAAATCTTTGGGATCTTTTCATACTCTCATATTATAATTATTTATATGAAAGCACTATTTAATGTTTGTTTTCGCCAATCTCATATATGGATAACTCCCAATTGCTTCCATATTTGCCCCAGGCTTTCTAAGCTTATTCTCCCCGTGTGCACCATATTGGGGAAAATGCCAGGAAGCAGAGAATTATCTGCACCTTAAAATTAATTAAATGTCGTAACTTTCATGTTAAGTCTTGTCTCTCCCGAGCGAATCAAGTCTTTCAAGTGCTGTGTTTCTCTTGAAGTGTCCCTGGCTGGCAGTGTTGTGCAACCACCGTCCTTTCCGGTTAGTGGGGACCTGGCCTCTGGAAGAGGACACCATCATTTAGAAAGACACACTGTTAATGTGTGGCTGTCTAGAGAATCTCCAGAGATTTCTGGCTTCATTGATCTTCTACCCAGGTTCTTCTTGTGCTCAGATCTGGAAAGTCTGGGAGTCTCAGGCTGAGGGAGATAAACTGTGTCTGCTGCCTGAAGGAGTGTGGCTATACGGAACCAGAGTCCTCGGACTCACGAGGGGCAACAGATACATTTCTTCTGTGAAGCCAAAATCCAACAGAAACAGAACAGTCTTCTCAAGCTTAAAATCTAATTGCAATGGAGTCCCTCTTTCCAACACTCCCCACTCACAAAGAGAAATAAACCCGTGAGATTTGTTAGCTTTTTTCCTAACTATGAAATAAATGGGAATTTCTAACTTCACTAAAATTGGAGCTATTTACTGTTTCACGGTGAAAACCCAGGTGGGAGTTTCTCCTATAGACACAGCAGAGGTTGGGAGTTGGGGGTCTCTGCTGAGGCAGGGAATGGAGAATGCAGGGTCATACTTCAATGCGGCTACAAATTCTTATGAGGTGTGTCTGTGTGAGGTTTTAAAATTATACCTCATTAGGCACTCTGTTTACAAAGTATTTTTTTTCTTTTTTTTTTTCTGAAAAGTACGCAAAATAAGCAATAGCTCGCAGGACAAGAGAAGGGACAGACAAGGTCAGCCGGTTGCTAATCTTTGGGCTATTTTAGCTCCCAGAACCAGAGAGGAAGGAGCCAGGAGGATTCACAGGCCCAGTCTCTCAGCGATCGGCGTTTCCACCAAGGGGCTCCCACAAACCTCAGAAGCACACACCTAGCTAGAACTAGCCACACACACTTATTTTTGGAAGACTCCTGTGCTTCCAATTGGACCGTACACTTAGCATGTCTCTGTCCGTGTTGTCACTGGACTTACAGGAGCTCACACTGTATATCATGGCTACCTGGCCCTCAGGATCAGTGTTACACCTGACACGGAGCCATGTCTGGGGTTTTTTACAACAAAATAGCTCCTCCCTGGGTAGTTCATTTTGAGGGCTGATAATGGACAAGGTTGAGTAATAAGACAACACCTCCTCAGCTGACCAGGGCAGAGAATGAGAAATTATTTCCAAGGAGCTGAGGGCATTGTCTTCACAATCTTCCATCTGTGCCAGTCACAGTGTTTCAAATGGAAGAAAGAAGATCTGGAGACAATGGAATATTAGAAGCATTTTTTTTAATGTCCATTTCTGAAATCCAATCTTTTTTTCTTCTTCAGCAAGTGAATTGTTATCATAGACAAGTCCCCACCAAGATACACTGAGCACAAAGCACCCGACAGGAAAGTAAAGGTACCAGGCACCTCACTTCCCAGCCCTCTGATTGGCGGGTGGGAAAACTGAGGTTCCAAATGCCATCTGTTGTCCCGATACACAAAATGAGTCAATGAGGAAATCCCTCCAGCCCGCTGCCTTCCCAGCTCACCGTAGTCCACAGTCAGCAAATTCCAAACCACATCTTATCCTGGGAAAGTTTTTATTTCCATCAACCAGACATTCGGGAACAGAAGAAAGATGATTTGAGGGTTAAATAACAAATCAATTTTGTTGATAAAAATCTGTTCTATTTCCAGTCGTTGCTTGCCTGTGTGCCTCCTGTGATTATGAAAACCCTACCATGGTTTACCGGTAGGTGATCAGAGAGAGACCATCTATTTTTTTTAACTTTAAAGTATCCAGAATAATGTTATGAAACTTGGACAATATTGGTAGTGATTAAGATAAAATTAGTGTTGTTTGGATATGAAAACCAGGAATTGAAAATCACTCAACTCCTCCTCTACAGGCCTTTTCCTTTCCCTGTACACACTGGAGAAACCCCAAAAACCAGGACCCCCCTCCCACATCTACAGGATCGTTGAGGGCCACAGATGCCTAGAAAGTTTTCCATCTTAGACTTGGGGGTCTAAATAGAGTCCTAACTGCAAATAAAAATAATGTGGGAGCCATGATGTGCCTCTCAGAAGTTGTGTCTATACATACGGAGGACCTTGACCTCACTCACTCACTCGGACACAGAAGGGGAGAGCAGAAGACACTGGTGCAGACAGGAATATGGATCTCCTTCTGGGGTAGTGAAGCCCATTGGTGAGCACAGAGAAGACATGTACATTGTGTAACTGTGGTAGGTGAGGTGGGCAATCTGTTCACAGAATCAATACACACATTCAAGACTGTCCCAGGTCACACTAGCAGGGCCCCAGAATGGGAAAGGCCACTAAGCACCAGCCCTGGTGGTTAACTTCCGTCTGTCTGACTTTGATGTCAAGGGGAAAATGGATCTGAGCCCAGGTTGCCTGGAGTTCTGGCGGGGTATGTCCCCCACTCTGGAAGAGCAACCCACAGTGAACTGTCCCCTCTAGGAGAGCACACAGGCTAATTGCTGGTAGAAGATTCTCTCAGAAATCCATGGCTCCAATCTGGCCCCACAGTCCTCACTATGAGAGGAGAAGGTCAAAGCAAGAGGGAGGCTGTAGCTGTACACC